>JAASFL010000401.1:0-20226 GCA_023333735.1 Globisporangium takayamanum
CGAACGGGTCCACGACGCTCCGCAACGAGCCTTCGAGCAGCACGGGCGACTGCGGGATGATCGACAGGCGCGACCGCAGCGCCTCGAGCGGCAGCGTCGCAATGTCGACGCCGTCAATGAGGATCCGGCCATGCGCGAGCTCGTTCATGCGGAAGAGCGCCATCGTGAGGCTCGACTTGCCTGCGCCCGTGCGGCCGACGATCCCGACGCGCTCGTGCGCACGGACTGAGAACGAGATGTCGCGGAGCACGAGTGGGTCGCGCGGCTTGTAGCAGAACGCGACGTGCTCGAACGTGATCGCGCCATGTTGGGGCCACTGCGTCGGCGGCTCGACCTGCACGAGCGAGCTGCTGCTGTCGCCTTCGCGCTCGAGCGCGCTGTACTCGAGCACGCGCTCGACGCTCACCATGTCGTTCTGGACATCGGACCACGCCTTCGTGAGCGTCATGAGCGACGCGTCGACGCTCAGCGCGTACGAGAACGCGAGACCGACGAGCGCCGGCGAGTCGCGCATTGTGTCACTAAAGACAAAGAACGCGAGACCGACTGCGGCGAGGGTGGCGCAGCCGAGGAGCTGGAGCTGGAGTGCGAACCACTGCAGGAGCTCGATCTCGGTCCCCCAGAGCGCATTGTCGACGTTCAAGAGCCGGTGGTTCTCACGCACTGCGCGCTGGACGTACGACGGCCCGAACGCGCGGAGCACGACGACGCCGTGCTCGCTCTGGACAAAGTGGCTGTAGATCGGCGAGAGCAAGATCTTGAGGAGCCGCAAGACGGCACGGAACGAGCGCGTGTAGCCTTGTGCTAAGCGTACATAGGCGAGTGCGATCGGGACGACAACAAGCGCGCCGACGTACCAGCGGATCGCGCCACTTGCCGTTGCGAGCGCACAGAGCGCGGCCACGAGCGAGCTCAAGCATGTCGCGACGGCTTTCGGGAGCGACTTGTCGATCACTGCGATGTCGCCGCCGTACCGGTTCACGACACGTCCGATCGGGTTTGCGTCAAAGAACCGCAGCGGCGCGTGCAAGAGTCCGTCGGTCATGGCGGCGAACGTGTACGTGGAGCCGCGGAGACCCATGCGCGTGACGACGATGCCTTGCACGAGCACCATTGTCGCCGCGGCAGCCGTGAGACTCGCGTACGTCTCGACAAACGCCTGGACGCTGGCAGAATCGACGCGTGCGTCCTGCTGTTGCTCTTGGTCTTGCTGGAGACTGCTCGTCCAGTGGCTCAGCCAGAGGTCGCTCGCGATCTGGAAGCCCTGCCATAGCAGCTGCGCAGCGACGAGCAGCGCAAGTGTTTGCGCGCCGCCGATCGCGTGCAAGTAGTGCCGCCAGACTGCGCCTGCGACTTTGCCCTCTTGCCGCGTTTCGTCGTGGACGAGCACGCCACTGACATGCATTGGCGCAGTGCTGAGCAGTGATGTGGCAGTGGTTGTGCTGCTGGCGCCAGCAGTCGTCAGTGCACGCTGCTTGCGCTTGCTCGGACTCGCGACGCAAGTGCACTCGCTGACTGCGCCGTTTGCAATGCCAATGCGGTGGGTCACGAACGGCGCCGCCACGATCTCCGGGTTGTGCGTCACGAGCACGACCGTCTTGTCCGCGAGCACGCCGCAGAGGCACTTCTGGACGATCGCACGCTGCACGGCCGTGTCGATGGCTGCGAGCGGCGAGTCGAGGATGTAGACGTCTGCTTGCGCGTAGCACGCCCGCGCGAGACTCACGCGCGCTTTCTGGCCGCCAGAGAGGTTCACGCCCTTCTCGCCGATCTCGGTCGCGTCGCGCGCGGGGAACTGCGCGAGGTCATCGAGGAGACAGCAGGCGTCGAGCACGGCGGCGTACCGCGCGGCGTCGAACGCGTTGCCAAAGAGGATGTTGTTTTTGATCGACAGGTTCTGGATCCACGGCTGCTGCGCGTAGTACGCGACGCGACCGCGCACCGCCACTTGTCCACCAACGCCGTGCATCTCGCCGAGCATCGCGGCACAGAGCGACGACTTGCCGGCTCCGACGTTGCCGTAGACGACTGCAAAGGCGCCTCGCTCGAGTCGCAGCGTGATGTCGCGCAGCATGGACCGCGCCGCATCGCTTGGAGATGATAGTGGCGACGGCGATGTCGACGGAGGTTGCGACCACGAGAAGTGCCCATTGACGATGCTGATGGCAGGCGCGTCGACATCGTCTTGGTCGTCTCCACTGCACATGACGCTCGCTTCAGCCACCTCGGGTGCGTCCAAGTACGTGCGCAGACGCGCGAGAGCGACGCGCGACTGGATCAGGATCTGGATCGTCGCAGGCAAGTCTCGGAGCGGGTCGCGCAGCGCGTTGAACAGCGCCATGGCCGTGAAGACCTTCGCAGCAGTCAGCGTCTGCTCCAGCACGAGCGCGTAGACAGCAAACGAGACGGTCGAGACGAAGAGCGGCGAGCTCCAGAGCACAAATGTGCTCGCTGCGCCTGCGTACGCGTACGTCGCGAGGCGTCGGAGCTCGTCGGCGCGCACGCGCAGGAGCTTGTGCTCGAAGCGGCGCTCCCACGCGTTGAACTTGACGACCTGGATGGCGTGGAAGAGCTCTTTGACCGTGCGCATGCGCTCGTCCTTGATGCGCACCCACGCGCGGTACGTCTGCGCCATCGTGCGCGAGAGCGCGTAGTTCACGAGCAGCGACAGCGCAATGACCGCGACGCCCGCGAACGCTGCGACGTCCAGGACGTAGTACAGCAAGCACGTCTCGATCACGATCTGCAGCGGCAGGATCCAGAGACTGTGCACCTTGATCACGGCGGTCACGATGTCGGTCGCGTCCGACGAGATGAGGTTCGCTGTGTCGACTCTCTTGGACGTTGAGTCCGTACTGCTGGTGCTCGTCGCTTGCTGTGTGCGTGCGCGCATGGCTTTCTCGAACGCAATGCTTCGGATCGCAGCTGTGAGCCGCAGCCAGAGCTGGTTGATCGCGTAGTTCACTTGCGTCGT
This sequence comes from Globisporangium takayamanum, assembly GCA_023333735.1. Lineage (NCBI taxonomy): Eukaryota > Oomycota > Peronosporomycetes > Pythiales > Pythiaceae > Globisporangium > Globisporangium takayamanum. Next base: position 2,975 of record JAASFL010000401.1, read on the forward strand.
CACGAAGGCGTTCGCGATGCGCACGAGGAAGAACGCGGTGCACCAGAGCGCGAGTGCATGGAGGTTGAGCTGCGTCGCCTCGACGCTGAAGCCACGCACGACTTCGTGGAGCACGACTGGCGCAAAGACCGTGTAGCCGGCCATGAAGAGCTGTCCAGCGCCGCAGAGCGCGAGTTGTGTGCTATAAGCAAACAGCAGCGCGCGCCAGATGCTCCGACCCTGGGTCTCACGATCGAGCTCGAGCTTGGATGAGAGCGTTGCTGCACAGCACTCGCTGTCGTTCGCAGGGTCGAGCGGGAGCAAGTCAGCGACCTGGAGGCTTCGAGTCTTGAGCACGCGGTACACTGGCACTGCGCGCGTGAAGAAGAGCGTCTCGAGCACCGATCGCGTTGCAAACAACGGCGAAGCATCTTGACAGGCATCGTCCTCAGTAGACTTGAATGCTGGCACGGATCCGTAGCTTGGACCGAGTGGCTTTGCGAGCGAGGCTTTCATTGCACTCACGCACACACACGCTTGACGCAAGTCGTTTGAAGCTGGTGGAATGAGAACTGAGTGGCGCTCGAGGTTGTCGTAGAGCTGATGTGGTGATGCCACTGCGGTCGTCTCCAGATGGCTTCATGAGGAGCCGATAGTGAAGGTCATTTTGAAAAGTGTGCCCAATTGTGACCGACTCGAACCAAGTCGCCTCAGCACTTGCAATGCCGCTGCTCCAGCGCAACCACACGTTTGCGCTGCTCCAGCGCAACCACACGTTTGTTCTCTCCGCTCGGCGTTGAGCTTAGCTCTCTTGGTGGTGCAAGTGTTGTCTGTGTGTGGGAGCATAGAGGGCAAGGAACGGTGGACGAGTAAACAGGCTGTGGCGTTGCCATTGATCACGAGCTGGTCGACGATACATTCATAGTCACCATGCGCTCAGTCGCACTCTGGCGACTCAAGAGAGAGCGAGAGAGAGGCTCCGTCCTCAAGCCCAACGCGAGGGAAAATCGAGAGGAGACTCATGCTGGGAACTGGTTCGCGCTCGTTGCCATTGCGTTGCGCGCTGCAGTCGCTAAGTCGGCAAAGCTCCGGTCTAGAGACAGCAATCGCGACAGACAGAAGCAGTGTGAGTCCTCTGACGCGCTCACGTTGCGTGAGACCAGCGCCTGATGTCACACCTGCGAGCTGGACGAGGTAGAGCAGTACGTCACTGAGCTCTTCGCCCAAGTGCTCGCGCTCACCAACGCCCCACGCTAGAGAGAGATAGGACGACACGCCACTTTCAGAGACACCCAAGCGACGAAGGAGCCACAACGGCACAACTGCGAGTGCGAACCTTGTGGAGGCGCAGCGTTGTCACCTTTCCACTGGAAGATCTCGCAGAGCTCGCCGGCTTCCGCAGTCAGTGCGAGCAGCAAGTTGCGCGGACTCAAGTTCTACAGCGCGACACACAAGTGACAGTGAGGACGTAATGCCGCCAGTGGCAGTACACTAGCACAAGGCAACGCGCACCGGTGCCCAGCCGCGCTCGTCGGCAAAGTGCACAGTCTTGAGACGAAAGAGCTCGAGCGGCGACGCATCGTCAAACTGGAACGCCATGACCGTGCCATTGCTCGGCTGCTGCTGCTGTTGCTGGATGGATGCAGCGTTGAGGACCTCTGGCGGGACGACGAGCGGCTCGATGACGTGCGTCTGCGGGTACTTGCGCGCGTTTTTGAGCATCTTGGTGTGTGCGACGGCTGGGAGGTCAATGTGGCAGGCGTCTACAGAGATCCAGAGAGATGCAGGACGTCCGTGAGCACTGGCTCAGTGCTATCCACCCAGTCGTTCATCCGTAGAGGTACACGCACGACGGTACGGACCTGCAAGGAGCACGAGGAAGAGCAAGAGCCGACCGAGTGCAAAGCTCAAGCGACTCCGATCTGCAGGCGACCATTCTGTTCCCATACACAGACGCATACAGAGAGAGAGAGAGCGAACGTTAGCCACAGTGCACTACGATGTCCTAGCAGATCAGCGTAGTCGTGCCTGAGACCGCAGTGCTGTCGCTCTTCCACTGGAACACGGCCGTGACGTCGCCAAGTGCGCGCGTGAGCGCAAAGAGCAAGTTGCGCGGCGTGAGCACCTGTCACATTGCGTCATTTGTATGAGGTGAGTGAGACCATCGTCCACCATGTGTCTGTTAAGTACGATGCGAGTGGCGACAGGGACGCACCTCTGGGGATGCGTGGGCAGCTGCGAGCTCGACGCTTGCGCGCCGGAGCGACTCGAGCGTCATCGTTGGCTCAAAGCGGAACGGCAGCGACGGATCGAGACTGCTCGTGTCATCTGTGAGACCCATGGCGCCGTCGTTTGCCATTGCGTCTGTGCTCGTTGCAGCAGCAAACGCAGCGTGATCGACGTCCATCGCAGTTGCGACTGCAGCATCGACCGCGGCGTCCACGTCTCGCTCTGAAGGCTCTGGCTCTGACGCTGCTGTTGGCGTTGGTGCGACACCACCGTGTGATGCCAAGTGCTGCTGCAAGTGCTGCTGGAGCTGCTCTTGGAGCTGCTGCTGAAGGCGCTGGTGCAGCAGCTCTTGCTCCTGTTGCTGCTGCAGTGTCAGCGGCTGTGCGGCGTGCTGCGACTGGCGCTGCTGCTGGAGCTGCTGCTTCTGGCGCTTGCTCTTGTGCTCGTCGCGGAGCGAGATGCGGCGATAGAGTGTCGCGCGCGATGACACAGCGCGGCCAGTCAGCACTTTCACAGTGTCTGTTGTTGTGCAGCGCTTGACGTCGAGGAGGTAGTCGACGACCTCCATTGCGAGCCCATGGAGCCGTGCGTCGACGTTCCGCCGCTCTTTCGGCTCTTTCTTTGGTGTGCCAGTGCCCGTGGCTGCTGTCGGGAGCTTGGGTCGCGCAGCGATTGGCTTTTGCACCATCATCGGTTTGAGCGGCATGTTGCTCGCCATCGTGGACGTCGTCGTTCGCGACAACGATGTACCTGATGTTGTCGTTGTCGTCGTTGTCGTGAGCGAGCGAGAATGTGGCGCGAAATGCATCCAGTCGGGCGGAGTTGATCTTGAACAATGTATGGCGTAAGACAGTGTAAGAATTCTGCAGTATTGAAATAACCGAGGTCGACAAGTTACTCGGCATTTCAGGCGTTGAGCAGTAATAAAACAGTCGTGCAATGTCGTAATGGCTTCATACCATTGATTTCCATTTCATTCACTCGGACATTTGACACTGGTTTGACCTTCAAAACAGACAGTCAAACAGAGTGCAATGTTATAGTGCACATCATGCTCAAGCATGCACTGTTGCTGCATCTCGCAGTGGCAGTCGCTGTGCTCGCTCAAGCGTCCGCGTCCGCAAATGCAGACGCCAGCAGCGCTGCACCAGCACACCTGCAAGAGCTCGTGCGCGTTGTGCTGATCGGCGCGACAGGCAACTTGGCGAGCAAGTACCTCTGGGTCGCAGCCTTCCGCCTCGCACTCCAGGCGCACATCGAGCGCAAGCAGCAGTACCAGTTCATCGCTGCAGCATCAAACACGCGCGCCGCTGGGCTCAAGTGGCAAGACGCATTCTTCAACAAAGCGTTCGTGCAGCGCGTGTGTGGTCGTGAGGACGGTGCGACTGCGCGAGCATCAGTCACAACAGATCGGCGCCACCATCTGCGAGCACAGTGCGTAGCGTTCTTCCACGACCGCTTTCTCCCGAACATCGAGTACGCACCTTTGCGAGACGAAGCGCAGTACCAACAGCTCGCTGCGTCACTCACGACAGAGTCTACCGATGCAGCACACGCTGGTCGCGCTCGTGTCGAAGTCGGGCGACTCGTGTACCTCGCGATTCCGCCAGCGTTCTTTGCACGAGTGCGTGGACACAAGTGCGAGGTCTTTGACATGAGCAGGAGGCTCTCAGCTAACGCATCTGCTCTATTTGGCGCTTCTCCTTGTGCTGCTAGACGAGCGAACTCGCACACAAGTACTTGCGACCACCGCGAATGACAGTCGCCGCCTCTTACCCACCGCCGTTCTTCCGTGTGCTCGTGGAGAAGCCATTTGGCGTCGACTTGCGCTCTGCACAGCGTCTCGAGCATCGTCTCCGCGAGTCTCTTCGCGTACGTGCGTGTGCGCTCTCTCTCACTTGGCGGATGGCGTAGTGTCGAGACTGGCTGGCGTCTAACGTGTTGTTGATATGGCGTGACGTGACACCACCTCACAGCCAGATGAGATCTACTTGGTCGACCACTACGCTGGCAAAGCAGCAGTCCAGGCACTGCGCGAGTACTTGGCGCTCAACCACGTCGCACTCACGCCATGGTGGAGCTCTCGCTCGATCCGCTCGATCACAGTGCGTATGACCGAAGATGAGACACTGGCGTCTCGGATCCAGTACTTTCACAGGTACGACGCGGCTCTGCTACTGCTGCAGCGTCTGCTCTCGGCACATCGCACAATGCGTCAGTGTGACTGACGCTTCGTATGATCTGTCAGCGCTGGGATCATTCGCGACGTGATGGTGAACCACTTGCACTTGCTCTTGTGTCTCGCAGTCTCGTCAGCGAGTCCTCGCGCAGACGATGAGAAAGTGGCAGAGAAGGCGACGAGCAGTCTCGCATTCACACGCTCGCTCACACTCGACAGCGATGCTCGTGCTCTGCTGCTCGGTCAGTACGACTCGTATGCAATGCACTATGCGCACGCGACTGGCCATGCGCTCGGTATAAACAACACGTTTGTCCCGACTGCGGCGCGTGTGCAGCTCACGAGCAGTGCGCCGCAGTGGCGCAGCACTGCGTTTGCCCTCGAAGCAGCAAAAGCCGTGCACGAGCGGCGTCTGGAGCTCGTGATAGCGTTCCATGAGCCAAGAGACGATGCCCGTGGAGCAACGATGACACCGGACGATCAAGACACCACGTGCGAGCTTCGTGTGACGCTCCAGACGCGCGTGAACGACGCGAGCGAGCGCATTGCATGGTCGTGTCGCTTCCTCGACGGACTTCACCCACCGCGTGACTGGCAGCACGACCTCCACGATGTTACTGAAGATGCTGCGACTTCCCAGACGGCGTTCTATCGCGCAATGACACCAGTGCGTGCAGATGGTGATGATGCGCACTGGACGCCATGGACACTCGGCGATGCGCCGAGTGCGTACGACGCGCTCCTGTACGAAGCAGCACGCGGCACGCGCTTGCAATTTGCAAGCATCGACGACGCGATTGCTGCGTGGACGCTCTGGACGCCGATCGTCGAGCGCGCCGAGCGTGCGTCTGTCGAGCAGCTAGCGGCGTCGATATCCAGCAAAGACTCATCCGACGTGTTCATCTATCTGACTGGCGGTGCCTCGTGGTTCCCAGCAGCAGCACCAGTCGCTACAAGCAGTCGCAGTACATTAGACGCAGTGCCCCACGACGAGCTCTAAGCGAATCACACAGCGCTGACTTCTTTGTAGTCATTGGATGACGTCCTGGTAGTAGTTCATCTGTCACTCGCTCGGCTACTTCCACCAGACCTCTGGCTCAAGGAACGCGTCGCCGTACAGATGCATGAGGTACTGCTGCGGCTGTGCAGGACACGACGTCTCGAACGTTGCGAAGCGACAGGAGCGGAGCGGCACGATCCAGTCGCGTGGGACTACAAAGCGCTTTAGACGCGTATGCGTCGTCGCAATAGTCTCGCAGTGTACGCAGCGGTCCCATGCGTGACTTGGCGCAGTACCGAGTCGTATGGTGTGGCTGTCTGTAGCACTCGAAGTCTCTCTGAACGCGACGATGTTGACGTAGAAGCCGTGTGTGCGGTCGACCCAGCGCGCAGAGAGCTCTTCACTGCAGTCGCCTTGCGGATACACTGCACTGTCAGCGACATTGAGCTCGTAGCTGTCTGGGAGCGCCACGCGCGTGGTTCGGAGCCTGTCGAGTCCTGAGTCGAACACGCCAACGTCGCCATTGACGTCCCATGGAATGACGCCGCCGGTGCGGTGCTGGCCCAGGAGCGTCCCGCGGTCGAGCCAAAAGTCGATCTCGAGCGCATCAAGCACGAGCTTGAGCTCAAAGAGCAGGTCTTCGATCGCTGCGACGCGCTGTGCATGCATCACGCACGCATCGCGCCGAACGAACCGCGCGTCGCGATGTTGCTCCGAGAGACAGCGGCGCATGTTTGCAGGCGACTGGCGGCGCCGGAGCTCTGCTGTCTGCGCTGCATTGCTGCTGTTGCTACTACGTGGTGCGTGGCGCACAAAGTACGCGAGCGCGACGAGCTCGAACGCCACGAGCGCAGCGATCCAGAGCATGCGACCCTGGAGCTTGAGCTTGAGCATCTTGGCTGACGAAGAGGTGTGATCGCCATTTGTGAATTTTGCGTTTGTTTCAAACTATTTGACTTGTGTTGATATTTTATGTGTTTGGGCTATGTGGGTCACATAAGGACTTGATACTACTGACCTCTTCATCCTCTTCATGCACTCTCATTCATTAACAACATGAAAGCTGCAGTCAAACGTACATGGCACTCCTGCGCATACTCGCGGTGATTGTGTCCTCGGATGCTGACCATGATCAATTGATCAATCGATCGCATTGGACTCGAGTCGTAGTGATGACATCAGCGTCGCGCATTTACGATGCATGTTGCCATTCAAAACGATTCGTAGCATGGTATATTGTAGTCGAGTTAATTATCAAATGTGTTTTTGTGATAGGTTGTATTCATTCGTGAAGGATAGAAAACGAGGTTTTATTAGAAACTAAAGGCTTTTGTTTCAAATCTTTCGAAATCGATTTCGTGATTTTTAGCAAGCAATCGGACAAGTGCGACCGAATTGCTGTGAACATGTCTGACCATGTTTGCAAGCAATTGTCAAAGGACAAATCTCGTCGCCATACAAACATCAAGAGAATGTCTGCTGGTGCAAAACATCCTGGTTTGACTATGCTCGAGCACTGCGCGGGAATCACGCTGTGGTAGAACCATCGGAACCTCGCAAAGCAACAAGCGCCAGGTCCGAGCCACTCGCCGACAGCACACACGCACGCACGCCAGCAAGACATCACACAGCCCAACACACAGGACAGCATGGCCGAACAGACGCAGCAGACGACGACGTCGGAGCTCAAGGAGTTCACGCTCGAGGAGGTGAAGGCGCACAACACGGCGACCGACTGCTGGATGATCATCAGCGAGGACGGCGAGCGCCGCGTGTACGACGTCACGCCGTTCTTGGACGACCACCCGGGCGGTCCGGAGATCATGGTCGACCTCGCAGGACAGGACGCGACTGACGAGTTCGAGGACATTGGCCACTCGAACGACGCGCGCGCGCAGCTCAAGAACCTCTTGGTCGGCAAGGTCAAGGGCGACGTGAAGAAGGCAAAGACCGCGGACGCCAGTGCGAGCGGCAAGACCGTGAACGGCCGAAAGGACGTGAGCGGCAACAACGGCCCGCTCTTCCTCGTGCTCGCAGGCATCGTTGGCGCCGTCGCGCTCTTCCTCCAGTTTGGTCAGGCGCAGTAATTCTGCTGCTCCTACTGTCTGATGTGTGTGGTGACGTCCACGAGTGCAGCGCGACGCAGCTGTCGATTGCTACGCCCAACGTGACGTAACGCGTCTGTGTGAAGATGCAGCTGTCGCGACTGCTGCTCATGCTTCAAGAGCGAGCGAGCGAGTGTGTCGTTGTGCAGCCTCACTGCTGAGTCTCTCGCGGCATCCAACGCACGGACCAGCAGCAGCATGAGCACACGACAAGCAGGCGAGTGGCGTGACGCAGCACGTGGCGCTGTATGCTTATGAAGTGAGAGATGAAGAGAGAGAGAGAGAGAGAGAGAGAGAGAGAGAGAGAGAGAGAGAGCTAGAGAGAGAGAGAGAGAGCTAGAGAGAGAGAGAAGACGACGACTGGAGCAAGGCGAGTGGGCGACTGCAAGGCTGCACGGACGCTCAGCACATGCGCAAGTGTCAATCGAATGGATATTTTGCTTGAACGCGCTCTTGTGTCTGTGTGTTCGTGCTGTGCGTGCCCATCAAGCAGTCGATGTGTCCGCACAATGATGCACGACCACGTGGCGATCGTCGTTGATCGCATTGACACGCACACGTCGCAGGAACTGCTCATGTTTGTGTGCACCACACGATTCTTGTTCATGTCGACCACATAGACTGAAGCCATTCGCATGACCAGCAGCTCAAGCACAAGTGTCCTGGCTTGCCAGTGCACCAACGACAGCTCACTCGCGACTCGTGGATGCGCCGTTCGCACTCGCAGCGACCATCTTGTTCCACTGCGACATCGAGTCGCGCTTGTTCTCTTTCTTGATCGCGTCTGCACCAATCGACAGCCACACAGTCAGTCAATCAGCCACGTCCTCATTCGTAAGACATGAGCCACAGGCGCATAGACAACAAAGCACATTGCAGTACGTACGCGACTGCGCATCAACGCGGAGACTCTCAGCGCGTTTCTTCATCTTCTCGACGCTCGCAGAGATCTCATTCATCGCAGCTTTGAGGTCCTGGACCTTCCGGACGTAGTGCGGCAGCTTGTCCATCACGACTGCGACGCGCTTGATCTGCTCGTTTGCACACACGCTCGCGTTTTGCGCGACGAGCAGCTCGAGCAAGTGCTACGTCAAGGACAGAGTGCCACTGTCAGTGGCTTGCTGGCTTGGTATACATCTGTTAGTATACACCACTGCTGTCGTACCTGTTGGCTCTCTGTGAGCTCTGCTATCCGGTGGATCGAGTTGTCGAGCGACGGCTGCAAGCGCGAGACGATCGCGTCGCCCATGACCGACACGCCGTCGCCAGTGGATGCTGCATCGAGTTGCCAGTGCGTGTCATTCGCTTCAATCGTGGCAGGCGTGTGTACTGGGTGAGCACTTGGTCGAGCTGCTGCTGCAGCTGCTGTCGGTGTCTTCTTCTTGACTGGCGGCGGCGTCGCAAGTCGCGGACTCTTCGTGCTCGCACTACTCGTCGTCTCGATCTGCAACGCACTGACAGCTAAGCGAGCGCTCTCACCAGTCGCAGCAGCATTGGCATTGCTATCGTCGTCTTCGCTGTCTTCGCCATTCACAGCAGCAGGCGCAGGTGCAGCAGGCGAGACGACTGACAGTGTTTTGATAGGCTGCAAACTCACAGCTGTGTCATCGTCGCTCTCATCGCTCTCATCGCCCTCTTCACCGCCAGTCGCTGCTGGTGGTGCAACGACGACTGGCGCTTGAACACTGAAACGCGGCGCTGGTGTCGTGACTCGCGCACTCGCTTGCGATGCGCTCGAGCTCACAGAGAACTGGAAGCTGTACGCGACTGTACAAGTAGCAAGCAGCAGCACAGAGCGTGAGCACGATTGACGCTGCGTGACGCCATCCACATCACGGCATGCAGTAGATGTACAAGCACGCACGACGTACTTCCTTCCTCTTCTTCGTCCTCCTCTTCACTGTCTTCGCCAGCAAACACGCGGCCGTTGAGCTTGCTCGCCATTGTCGTCGTCGTCCGATCCAATCTGCTTTCTCGCTTTGATGTGTCAAAAAGAACAATCCTCACTTTTATCACTATTATGTTATTAACAGATGCGAGCACCACAAGAATGCTTGACACCAACGCCAGACTTGGGCAATGCACGCGTCAGCAGAGAGCGCAGTATGCGTGCGCTTGCTAGCGCAATGCTGGCGTCGCTGGTTCACAGCACACTGTCTGCTCTAGCTGTGTTTGTATGGACATCGAGTCTCAAGCAGTGCCTCCATACATCCGTGTTTGATGTATCCAAGCACTCGCTCGCAAGTCCGCCATCTTCATGCAATGCCTCTCTCTCTCTGTATGTATCTGTCTGTGCACCTCTCTTGCTGTCTTAACGTCGCAGTCGCGTCTCCGAGACCACGCGCAGTGAGTCGCGTGCGCGCTCCATCCATCGCTCTAGCCAAACAAGCACCATGAACGAAACAACACGTGCGTGAGTCAGTCCGATAGCCAGGCATCCTGCTCGCACCTATCGACACACTACACAGCAGGATCGCACCTGCTTCCTCTGCGACTTGACGCAGTGTCTGCGCTTCCTCTTCGCTCTGGATCTGCAAGTGACGCAGCTCCTCGAGCTGGTCGCTACGCGTTGCAAGCAGCACATGCACACAGTCGTGAGACTCCATACACATACAAGTGGCTCAGATACACGCCACTGGTATACAGATCACGCGATTGAGCGGTACCTCTCGGTCTTGTCGAGTCCCGGGAGGTCGTCAATGAGCGTGTCAGTCTCCTTCACCATCCGCAGCACGTCGTTTGCAAGCGACCGGATCTGCACACCACGACCACGCGTGTCAGTAGAGCTCCTAATGAAGCGACACAATTGCTACTGCCATAGCGCCATCGCATGCACATCTGTGCATCCGCACCGCATTCACAGTCTCTTCCTTCGAGCTCGCGTCGCCAGCGTTTGCTGGCAACAGACGCAGCGCGTTGAACATGCTCAGCGCCATTTTATCGACGCTCTCTTGCAAGAGCGAGACTTTGTCGAGCGCGACGTGCGCGACGTCGTTCGACTCGAGGTGCTGGAGCGCCGCGTTACTGCCGTTCACGCTGTCGTCCTGCACGCCGGTGCTGTCGACGTCCATCGTGTCGCCCATGCTGCTGCAAAGTGCTTTGGTTTTGGTTGTGGTACAATTGTGTAATAGTGACAAAATCAAGGTTGCAAATGTGTCTGGAGATGCTTACTCGGTAGTGAAGAAACCAAGGTAGCGATAGCATCTCTCCCCCACTTTTGTCCCACACAGCCAAACAACCAGACAGCAGAGCAGCAGCAACGTGGGCATGAACGGCGCAGCGGACGAGACTGCGCGGCTCTTGGCGACGCACCATGGCGGCGGCGGCGCGAGCACTGGCGGCGTCAAGCCGTACGGCCCTGCGATCACGCTCGCGATGACGCTCAACTACGTCATTGGCACCGGGTGCTTTGGCTTGCCATTTGCGTTCAAAGAAGCCGGCATCGTGCTCACTGCCTCGCTCTTGACCATCGGTGTGCTTGGCGCGCTCGTGACGATGAACTACACGCTTGAGTCGCTCGCGCGCGCCGAGGGCGTGTGCGCTGCGACGCGCGGTGGTGCGCCGCGCCACGAGCTCACGTACCGCAAGTTTGACTTTGCAACGATCGGCGAGATGTTTGCTGGCAAGCTTGGCAAAGTGACGGTCCAAGTCGTCATGGCGCTCTACTGCATCGGCGCGCTCTGGAGCTACGCGTCGGTGTTTGCGTCCTCAGTCGCGTCGCTCTTCTTCTCGTACGTCTTGGGTGACACGTGCGATGCGTACGCTCAGCACCCAACCGCAGCGTGTCTCGATGCGTACTACGTCTGCATGGCGATCTTCTCGGCAATCGTGATCTCGATGGTGCTGCTCGACATCTCGGACCAAGCGTCGATCCAGAAGTTCCTGTCCGTGTACCGCATCGCCGCACTGCTCTTGATGCTCGTGACGATGCTCATCAAGATCGGCGTTGATGGCACAGACGCGCTCACGGCGCGGTACACAGCGATCGGCGCGTTCAACTGGAGCAACTTTGGCAAAGGCTTTGGACCGACGCTCTTAGCTCTGAACTGCCAGTACAACATGCCAGATGCGCTCCAGCCGCTCAACCCAAAGACTGCAGCGCGCCGCGTTGCGTTCGCAGCGCTCATCATCGCTGGCTCGTTCTACCTGCTCGTTGGGCTCCTTGGCGCACTGGCGTTTGACGAACTGAACCCACTTGCGTCGCTCATGTGGAGCTCGTACACGGGCTGTGGCAATGGCTGGGACACGTGTGCATCGACGAACCCGTTTGGCGTCGTCGTGCAGCTCGTGATCCTGATCTTCCCAGTCGTGAACGTCACGTCCGCGTACCCAATGGTCGGCGTCACGGTCGGCGACAACTTGCTCATGTCGGTGCCCAAGACGCTGTCTGCGCGTCTGGGGATGGCGACGACGCGCAATGTGTGCCGCTTGCTCGCAGCTGCACCGCCGCTCGTGCTCGCTGTTGTGTTCAAGAAGCTCGACTTTATCTTCGCAGTCGCAGGGCTCTTTGGCTTCTTGCTCGGGCTCTCGATCCCGTGCTGGTTCCAAGTGATTGGGAGTCGCTACTGCAAGCGCGTCTGGGGCTTCTCTGGCGCAGCGATCACGCCGTTCACAGAGCCGATTGTCAGCTCCGTCGGCTTTGCTGCGACGTTCCTTGCGATCACGTTTGGGATCCTCGCAGTTGCGATCGCGACGCTCAACGGATGAGTGTGCACGACGCTCAGTGACACAGCACTAGGACACGACACGACAAGCAAAATGATAAGGACAACAGATGCAACTGGCATAGACAACAGCGCACGTGACAGACAAGTGCAAGCAAGCAAGTGTGCTCTTAGAGACCAGACAACCAACAAACAAACAAATGAAGGATCACTTGCGATTGCTTTTGCTTGCCTTGCCATGTACTCATCTGCCACTTGCGAGCGCTCACGCAAGTTCTTGTTTGCAAGCACGTTGCTCTTTCTCGCGCTCAAGTCGACTCGGCTTGTCTTGACTTGGTTTGTTGATGTCGTCTGCAGTCGCTCACTCTTCAACGCGCCTCGACAAGCATACACACTCGCGATCGAAGACTTGTGCCAGCTCGCACACGCACACGCGCTCAAGATGAAGCTCGCTACTCTGTTCACGCTCGTGCTCGCAGCTCCTGTCGCCACGCAGGCGTGGATGTTCGAGACTGTTGGTCGTGATGCCAGCAACTTGACGGACGGTGCATCGATTCCTCCAGAAGCCAGGACGCTGAATGTCAGTGTCACCAGCAAGAACGAGACAACGCCTCTGGCCGCACCGTCGACTCGTCCGCCTGCGAGCACGCAAGAGTGCTCGTTCATGACGCAGCTCGGAGACTGGGACAAGGTCCAGGAAGTCTGTGCGTGGGACCTCGGCAGCGCTGGCTCGAACATCTTCTTCCTCTTCCGTGACAAGACGATCGTGTACGAGTGCGGCTGCCGGAACAAGCTGCACGAGTACGTCCCAGCGAACTCGGGCTGGAAGTACTGGCACAGCGAGACCGACGTCGTGTCGTGCACTGGTCCGCCCGAGTTCTGGTACGGTCCCGACTGGATCTTCGGTCCGTACTTGGCGTCGTGTAAGCCGCGCGTGAAGACGTACGACTCGCGCACGAAAGTTTCGACGTACTTCTAGCACCCAAGACGACTCAAGATGCTCGCAAGTTGCAAGCCAAGACCAAGACGAGAAGTTGAACCACAAGATGTGGGAATCAGCATCTCAGAATACATACATTTTCTATCATACACGCTAGCTGAATTCCTACCATACTAGAACGTTCGAATTCAAAACACGCAAGTCAGCGCACGAGCATCAGCTCGACGACAGACACTGTTGCTGCATTGCTCACTTGCTCGCTGCGCATCTGCGGATCTGCTGCTCGTTTGTGCATTGAGCACTGTATTAGCGCGTCCATCTGCTCCAGCTGTTCGCACTGCCACACTCGACTGCACGCGATAGTGCAAGCAAGCGCGACGGCGATGAACATCAATGGCCCCAACATCGCACAGTTTGGACTCGTGATCGCAGGACGACCGGTGCTCACCAACTTTGCGTACGCCGTCGCTTCGAGCGTTTGTGTCATTGCATGTGCTGCTATTGTTGGTATGAGGCTGGAGCTCATGGCTCACACTGTCTCTGTGTGTATGCGCCTGTAGAGAGATCGGTCCTGCGCACTACGTCGTGGAGATTGGCGATCCGACTGCAGTGACCGACCTCACGTTCTTCCTGCTGCCAAACTCACCCGTGCCACCAGGCTACGGCGGTACGTCTAGCAGTCGTATTGCTCTCTCGCTTGCTTGTATGGCGTTGTGCGTACTCAGAACGCAAAGGCGCGAGCAGCGCAAGCTGCACACATCTGAGTGACTGACACTCTCTGTGCATGAATGGCTCTATCGCTTGTGTGCTCTAGCGGTGCTCTACTTTGCAGTCCCAGCGCTGCAGAACTGGCAGCTCCTCGGTACAGTCTTTGCAGAAAAGCCCAGGTACGGATGCTAGCGACTCGCTCGAGCCCACGCGACTCTATGAGAGAGCCCTCACTCACTCGCTACGTATTTGTGCGCTGCGTACTCGTGGACTCGGTAGTGCGATCTTCCGAACTGGGTGGCCGAACCACCCAGACGTCGTCGGGCAGCCCGTGCTGCAGCTCGGCGTGTCGATCGAGAGTCTCGACAACGTGAAGAACCTCGGGATCGAAGCGAGCGGACTTGCGGAGCGCCGCGAGTTCGCGCTCAAGATCGCAATGGACCTATTTAACTACATGACGTCGTTCTCCACGAGCACGAACCAGGCGTACATGACGATCCCGACGAACTTGCTCGACCGGTGGATGGAGCGCTTTGAAGCCAAGTACAAGCGCGACCCGAACTTCATGCTCAAGAACCAGTCGTAGAAGATCGTGCGCTTGTTGTACACGAGTCCCCGTGAAGCAAATGCAACAAGACGTGAAGACTTAGAGAGCGTTGTCCATGTTATCAAGCATTGCGACCATGTTGCGTTGTTGCGTAACACCACCACACCGTCTTTGGGTCATCTCTTCGTACAAACGCATCTGGCTGAGTGCGACTGTGGCTACGTATGATCGTTCACAGCAGCACATGCCAGGGTGACTGACGTCCGTCGCTTCATGGCTCCGTGGCACCATCGGTGCAGGCGAAGAGGAGAACGATGAGCATCGGTGCAGAGGATGAAGTAGACGACAAGGACCATGGGAGGTTATGGTGACTTGGGCTACGTTATACGCTCTGATAACCACAACCTAAAACCGGTGACCGGTTTATCTTTGCTTCAGCTGTGGCTGCGGTCAGTCGACGACACTCGACGACACTCGACGACGATGGCGCTCTTCGCGCGATTCGCGCGTCCGCTCTGCAGCAGTGCTGCTGCTGTAGCTGGTATGTCATCGCACGTTATGAGCGTGCGTCGCCCAGTTGCATCTTCTTTGCTTGCATCACATGCGTTGCCAGCATGCAGCGCGCGCGCGTTTGCAAATGTCGCGTCGTCCAAGTGGGGCGTCATGAACGACAGTATCACGGCGCGTGTCGTGCAGCTCGTGGACGACGACGGCAAAGTGAGTCCAAACGTGCCGCTGCATCAAGCGCTGATTGAAGCGCGTCGACGCGGCGTGGACCTCGTGCAGGTCTCTGCATCCGGCGACCGCGTCGTGTGCCGCATGTTTGACGCAAAGAAGCGGCTGTTCTCGATGAAGAAAGCGGCAAAGCCGCAGAAGCCCAAGCAGGACAAGGAGATCGTCTTTGGTGTCAAGATTGAGGTGCGTCTGCTAGTGCATTGTGCGTCTCTGTTGCGATCGTAGCTAGCTGTATAGAGCAAGCGAGTGAGCCTCACAGCCTGTCAATGGACGAACGTACGAACAGGCGAACGACATCAAAGTGAAGGTCGAGCAAGTGAAGAAGTTCCTGAGCAAGGGGCACAAGGTCAAAGTCACAGTCAAGTTTGCGCAGCAGTACCACCTCAAAGCCAAGTCGCTCGAGACGATCAAGACGATCCAGGAGCACGTCCCAGAGGACGTCGGTGTCGCCGACCAAGCGCCGCGCGAGCAGTACGGCGGCGTGTATCTCTACTTCGCACCCGCAGCAGCCGTTGCGAGCAAATAGATCGGACTCGCTGTTGCTGCTGCATCCTGCAGACCCACGAGACACGCAGTAGAGCTCTCTCTCTGTGTATGTATGGGGCAGGTGTATAGCAAACAGTGCGCTCTCTTGTCCCATGCTATTGTAACACAGTGCTTCGCTGTCTCCAGACTAGTAGCAGTGTCTTCAGAGGCACGATCGAACACACTACGCGTGACGAAGCACTTTCGCTATAGCGAGCGGTGTCTTGCCATCGTTGTTCACAGCATTGACTGTCGCGCCGTGAGCAAGCAACGCGCGCACGACTTGAGCGGACCCATGGCGTACAACAGCATGGAGCGGCGTCGACCCGTCGCTTCGTGCTCGGTTGACATCTGCGTGGTACTTGAGCAAGACGCGCACGGCAGCGAGACAACCATATTCGCACGCGACGTAGAGCACCGTCGAGCCATTGTTCGCTGCCATGTCGACGTCGACGCCACACTCGAGCAGGAGGAAGCGGACGATGTCGGCGTGACCACCGCTGGATGCAAAGTGCAGTGCCGTGTAGCCGTTGTTGGCCCGTTGGTCGATGTCTGCGCCTCGCTCGAGTAATGTGCGCACAACTGCAAAGCGGCCGCGGTGAGACGCAGTATGGAGCGCAGCCGTGCCGTTGTTCGCTGGTGCGTTGACGCGTGCGCCATGGTCGAGCAAAGTACGCACAACCTCGAGGCAAGCGTCACTCGAGACGACTCTGTTCCCACAGGTGGCGTAGAGCGGCGTAGTACCGTTGCTTCGCTGTTGGTTGACATCCGCGTTGTACGTGAGCAGCAGGCGCACTGCTTCGAGTTGACACGCTCGCGCCGCAATGTACAGCGCAGTGATGTCGCCACGCGTCACTTTGTCGACTTCTGCGCCGTGCTCGAGCAAGACACGCGCAACGTCGACGTGTCCTTCGATGCATGCTTGATGCAGCGGTGTGCTGTTCTCACATACTCTGTTCACGTCTGCGCCAAACTCGAGAAGAAGGCGTACGATCTCGGCATGTCCACGTCGGCTTGCAATGCTCAGCGGTGTGCAATTGTAGCCTTCTGCGTCCACGTCCGCGCCGTTCGCAAGAAGGAGTTGCACGACCTCGATGTGCCCGTACTCGCACGCAGCAGTGAGTGGCGTCCTGCCGTAGTCGTTTCGTGCATTAATGAGCGGAGAGACAGCAGCAGCAACAGTATGAGCACTCACGAGTGTGCTGGTGTTGCTGTCGTCACTGCTTCTGTCGCTTGCAAGCAGCACCCGCAGACGCTCAATGTCGCCGCTGAGGCAGGCGGCGATAAGCGACGATGAGTGTACTTGCGCTGCTCGTGCTCCTCGATCATTGCTGCGTCGATCGCTCATCGTCTCGTCGGTCGGCTGCTCTGATGTGAAGATGGCGCTTTGATCACTTAACTTGGTTGTCACATCATAAAGATGTCGATGTTCACATACAATAGCCAAGATCGAGTCCAGCCAAAGGCACAACGGCTCGTCTTCGGTATACTCAGACACACGATCCCAGACTTTGCACCATTCTACAGCAGTCGTCGCAGTGGCGACGCAGCGGAAGAGCACACAGAGCTGCGTAAGAATTACGCCGAGATGCGGTACTTCACAGACCTCACGTTCGGCCACTTCATGGACAACTTGAACGC
>JAASFL010000402.1:0-20223 GCA_023333735.1 Globisporangium takayamanum
TACGCAAAGGAAGACATTGGCGACGTGCTCAAGCGCGAGTACCCAAACGGCATCGACCTCGCGTTCGAGAGCGTCGGCGGCGACGTGTTCAAGACTGTGCTCGACAACATCGCTGTGCACGGCCGCATCATCCTCTTTGGCGCTGTGTCGGACTACCAAGGCGCTGCAGTGGAAAACCCGCTGCTGTCGCCAGACGTGAATCACCGCATCCAGCGCCGCTCTGTGTCGCTTCGTGGTTTCTTTCTCCTCAACTTTGCACCATTCATCCCCGAGTACATCGCCAAGCTCCTGCAGCTCATCCACGACGGCAAGCTCAAAGTAGGCATTGACCCGACCGAGTTCCACGGCCTCGAAGGCATCGCAGATGCGATCGGCCGTCTCTTTGCAAAGAAGAGCATCGGCAAGCTCGTAGTCAAGCTCACATGAGTGCCAGCGTAAGGATAGTGCTATCCGACCAAGCATGGATGGAGTAGTGTGGCGAGTCGAACGCGATGAATGATCATGAGCAAACAAAGACTGGTGCACGTTGAACGCTCATGTATGAGGTGGTGTCTCCTTGAGAGGACTATCGAGCAGCGGCGTCGTGGCTTGTTCGCTGTGTGGAGAGAGAGAGCGATGAAGCGACTGAGGAGGACGGGTTGTGAGTGAGGTCGCCCTTGCATGTTTGAGATAGTGATAAAAAGCAGGGCACCGCTCGAAAGCGCAGGTTTGAGCTCAGAATCATCACGATCATGTTGTCGTCGTCGAGCGGCGTCGTCACGTGGTTGGAGCTGAGCGAGCTGCCGCCTGTGCTGCTCGCACATGCGCTCGAGTTCGCCGACTTGCGCACATTACTGGCGCTCGAGTGTGCATCACCGTCGCTGAAGCAGATCGTGCGCGACTTCCGTGCGTCGCTCGCTGCGTCAATAGCAACATGCGACTGCATATCCTTCGTTCGCACATGCTCATTCGCTCGCTCACGCTTGCGTTGTGTGTGCGTTTGCTCGTGATGGCAATGACTGTGCAGATCTATGGCGCACACACATGCACCAGACCACGTACTTGGCGTCACCGAGCAGCAGTGATGCACTGAGCGCACAGAGCTGGAAGCAACTGGCGCTGCTCGCAGCGCTGCCACCGCAAGGCGAAGCGTCACTGCTCGAGTCTGTACGAGGTGCATGCCTGGCTAGCTGGCTATTGCTGCTTACTGCTGCTACACGTACTAACGCGTGTAACATGACATCAACAGCGTGCTCGTCGGTCGACAACCCGGGCGAGAGTCCTGCGAACACGCTTGTGCGGTCGTCGTGCGAGACGGACGTGGACTTGCTCTCGCAGAGCATCCTTGCGTCCGATCCAGTCATGTTGCTCGAGTGGGCGCGACGCATTCAGCTCAAGTGCGGCTGTGCGCGCGGACGGCCGTGCTACTGGAGCACGTACGTCGTCGGACGAGTTGTGTCTGCTACTCCAGAGCCACACCACCACCATCGTCTTGTACCGTTTGGTACCAGTCATGCTCTGACACTCGCTCGCTTCTTTGCGTATGCACGACGGACAGCGCTGCGTCGTGGAAGCACACGGAGCAGGACTTGCTCGAGTACGCGATGCATCGCGACTGCGTCGTGAGCAGCGTGAGCGTGACGCCGTATCGCGTGTTCTGGTACCCAGGACACCCGACGTACTCGCCGCTGCAGCTGTCGTTCTCGTTCCACGAGCTGCTCTCGAGCGATAGCAGCAGCGCTATGAGCGCGCACGACGCTGATGACGACGTTGATGATGAAGATGATGCGAGCGCGACAGTCGGTCCGGTCGTCTACGAGTCGCCAGTGTACGACGTTGTCAGCGATATGAAGGTGCGTTGTCCTCGCGACGCAGTGAGCGAGTGGGACGCTAGGACCTGCCTCTCAGTCCCACCGTCGAACAAGAAGGCAAGACTGACACACTGCGTGTGCGCTCGACAGCTCCAAACGTTCACGTTGCCGCGCAAAGTCGTCTTGCGCCGCGGCGTCATGCGCTTGCACTTGTTTGGGCGGCAGCAGGACCTCGGCGCCGACATGATGGAGTGGAACCGCGAGAACGACATGGCGCCGTACTACATCTGCCTCAGCTACGTCGGCGCTGCCGGTCGCGTCTTGGAGCGCGAGTGAGTGCATGGCGTCGTCGTTTCTACACTAGCACTCTCCATCTTTCGTATCGTAGCAGTAGTCCAAGTACACACACGTGTGCATGCATGCATCCGCTTCTAAGGTCAACGCTCGTTGGCGACGTTGACTTCGTGGTGTAGTACCAAGTGGAGGACGACGCCGCCTTGACTCGTGACGTTGTGGTGGAGCAGCAGTTTCGCTAGCCTAGAGCTATTCTCTAAGGCGACGCTGTCGGATTGAGACCCGAGCGACACACAGCGCTCATCACCATCGCCATCGTCATCATGCAGTACGACGCGAGCACGCACGCGCGTGCAGGGACAATGACAACCGCGCAGCAGCCCCGTCACAAGATGCAACAGCCCCAGACAGCATCGTCGACGCCTGTGATCGACCTCGAGCACACGATCGGGTACTCGGCAGTGCCGAACGCAATCCACTACCATCCGTCTGGAGGCGAGTACATCTACCCGTCCGGCGGCTCGATCCTCCTCACGCCCTTCCAGGACGCACACAGTCAGCTCTTTCTGCGCGGCCATGATGCGCACATCACGTACGTCGCGATGTCCCCTTCAGGTCGTCTCCTCGCCTCTGACGAGCGTGGCGAGCGCGCTGACGTCCTCGTCTGGGACTACGCCACAAAGCGCCTCGTCTTTCGACTCTCAGAGCACGACGCTGGCATCACAGCACTTGCGTTCTCAGACGACGAGCGCCTCTTGTGCTCGATCGGTGCGCCAGAAGACGCGCGGCTGTACATCTGGGACGTCCAGACCGGGAACATCTGCGCAACGCACCAGAAGCTCACATCCATTGTCACGAGTGTGGCGTTTGGTGGCATGGCGCGCGACGTGAAGCGCCGCGACACTGCGTGCTATCAGTTCGCGACAGCAGGACAGCGGGTGCTGCTGCTCTGGGTGCTTAACCCGATGAACGGCGAGCTCACGCCGAGCAAGATCGAGCAAGGCGTCGTGCGCGACTACACATGTGTGCAGTTCTCACCTGATCGCGAGACGCTCGTTGCAGGGAGCACGAGCGGGGACTTCTCAGTCGTCAACGTCAAGACGCGGCGGCTCATCAAGAACGTCCCCGCGTGCTCGTGCGGCATCCACGCGATCGCGTTCTTCCACGCTGGTGTGCTCGTCGGTGGTGGCGACGGCAGTGTCCTCCACTTTGACTTGGACTTTGTCGACAAGTGCCACGTCGTCTTGGATGGTCCCGTCGCAAGCCTTGCACTCAATGCGCCGCAGACAGAAGCTATCGTTGGAACGCAAGCCGGCTCGATCTTTCGCATTCGCTTGCTCGTGGCGCAGCGGTTCCTCCAGCCAGCGCTCTTGTTTGAGAACCACTCGAGCGCTGTGATCCACGTCGCGTACGCTGCTGGTGTCTCGGATCGCTTTGCAACGACGTCGCGCGACTGCACGATCCGCGTCTGGGACGCTTCGGACTACAGCGTCGTGATCAAGTGCTTTGTCGCGAACGCAGGCATCCCAACGTGTCTCCAGTACTCGCTCGACATCCTGCTCACGGGCTGGACAGACGGCTCGATTCGGTGCCACAGCTCCGACTCGGGCGAGCAGGTCTGGTCGATCGACAATGCGCACACTGGCGGCGTCACTGCGCTCGTGCTGAGCCATAACCAGCGCTTCATCGTATCTGCTGGTGCCGGCGGCGAAGTGTGCGTGTGGGACATCCGCAAGCGCGACATGGTCTCGCACCTCAAGGAGCACTCGATGGCAGTCACGAGTCTTGCGCTCTACCACGACGACATGCACGTGCTCTCGTGCAGTCGCGACCGGAGTATCCTGTGCTGGAACTTGCGCAACGAGCGGCGCATCTCGAGCCACATCCAGCGCATGGGCGGCATCAACACCGTCGCGCTGTCATCGAACCAGAAGCTCGTGCTCAGTGCCGAACAGGAGAAGCGCATCTCGTTCTGGGACTTGCGCATCGACTCGCCAGTGAACATCATCCAGAAAGCGCACGACGAAGAAGCGACGTGCATCGCCGTCGCGCATCGCCTCGACGTGTTTGCCACTGGTGGGAACGACCGGCTCGTGAAGCTCTGGGACGCCAACTCGGGCGAACTGCTCCAAGACGGCGTCGGGCACTCTGGGAACGTCCGGAGCCTCGCATTTAGTCCAGATGACCGACAGCTCGTCTCAGTCGGCGACGACGGCAGCATCTTCATCTGGAACGTCTACACCGAGTGAAGGCGCAAGTGAGTATCGCCTTCCGCCTAGACACAGCTCACAGGAAGACGTTGTGTGTGAGAGAGAGAGCGAGACATTGCACGTGAGACATCAATGAGGATACCATCACGATATGTACAGGCGTATTGATAGCGTGAGCTCGCGTTGTCCACGCAGCGCGACGTGCCTCGAGCGAAACGTAGGGAGCGCGAGGCGTCTCAAGTCGCGACGGTGATCCTCGTTGTCGGACATTTGGCATACTGCTCTGAATAGAAGCCTATCTCGCTGCGTATTTCCGAGACCTTTGCGCTGTCACACGAGTGAACAGCTTCAAAGGCGAACTCAGGCGCTAGAAGCCAAGAAGCTAAGGTAGCAGCAGGTCGAGCAAAGGTAGCAGCGATGGCCGACAGCGACAGCGACGACGAGCTCATGAGCCGCCTCACGAGCGCCGTGATGGCGCGCCAGAACGAACGCCCAGAAGACTGCGTCCACTGCGGACAGCCGCACGCAACGACAGTCTGCAAGATCTGCTTCTCGGCACACTACTGCAATGAGGTGCGTCCGTGTGTGTGCGTACATGTGCTCGCAAGCAAGCTATATAGTGCAAGAGCTCACGCACTCTTTGCGCCTCTCACTAGACGTGTCTGCGTCGGAATGCGAAAGCGCATCGTGCATTTTGCATCACAGGTACGCCCCACAGCTCTGCAGTCGTCACGTCACTCACACTGCTACGACTGCTACGACTGCGACTGCCGCTCGCACACACACTGGGGTGCTGAATGCTCGTCTGTCTATCTGATTGACAGCTCGTATGCAGAAAGAGGAGAGCGAAGACGAGGAGGACTCGTCCGACGAAGACGAGAGCGACTCGGAGACTGAGCACGTCTCGCACGCGTCCATGTCGCGGTCGTCGTCAGTCGCGTCGCGACGCTCGAGCGGTCCGAGTCAGCACAGCATGGGTAGGTTCCAAGTCCCTGGACTGACCGAGTCGCAGATCCAGAAGCTCCTCGAGCTCTCGTCCAAGTCCGACAAGATGGCGGACACGAGCGTGATCGACCAGCTCCAGTCCCAGATCGCGACGCTCATGGCAGCGCAGTCGAAGATCGTGACGCAGCCGTCGATGCGCGACCGCACAGCGTCTGGCGCGGCGCCAGTGAAGCTCAAAGACATCAAAGAGCTCCAGAAGAAGCTCTTGGAGCTCGAGAAGAAGACGCAAAACATGCCTGCGAGTGGCGCTGGCGCTGGTGTTCCGATCATCTACCGCCCGCTCTTGGTGCGCGACGACCCGGCGCTGAGCAAGTACTTCAAGCTCAAAGACATGGCGATGCCAGTGGAGCAGATCAAAGCCAAGATGGAGGGCGACGGCGTGAACCCTGTGCTGCTGGACACGCCAGACGACGTGTCACCGAATGACCCAGGCGTACGTCCGATGCGTCGTTTGCTGTCGATGCTGCGGCTCTTAGATAGTTGGCGGACTGACTGGATGACTGGACCGCTTGGTATGATGGGCACTGGACACTGCAGCCTGCGCCAGGCGCGTACATCCCACTCACGGTCGGGAACGACCCAGCATACAAGAAGTATTTCAAGCTCAAGACCTTGGCCATGCCGATCGAGCAGATCAAGCTCAAGATGGAAGCCGACGGCGTCGATCCGGACTTGCTCGACCAGCCAACAAAAGTGTCACCGAACGACCCAGGCGTACGAGCCCTTCTCTACTGTCTCAATGGCTCTAAGTCAGATGAAAGCGTCGTCTCTGACAGTGTCTCTTGTGTATCTTGTCGCTCACTCTCTCCTTTAGCCGCCAGTGCGTGCTGATCCACCGCCGTTCCAGGACCACAGTGCGATGCGCATGAGCATGCCCGTGTTCCCAGCCGGCATGCTCGCACCTACTAGTGCGGTCGCTGCTCCAGCGCCTCTGTACACGCCGCTGCTGATCAAAGACGACCCGGCGTTCAAGAAGTACTTCAAGCTGCTGCAGATGGGCATGCCGCTTGAGCAAGCAAAGCTCAAGATGACTGCAGAAGAGCTCGATGCGAGTGTCTTGGATCGCCCAGACGACGTCTCGCCGAACGACCCAGGCGTACGTCCTGTGTTCATAGCGAGCACGGTTGCTATCTGCACTGGACGCTCAGGTCTGACCTTGCGATCGCTCTGGCGTCTACTTGGTACGGCAGCCACCGAAGGCGTCGCTTGGCGATGGACCGACGGGTCCAGTGTCCATGGAGCAGCTCTTTAGCATCCTCATGCAGCACCAGCAGATCATCCAGAACGGTAGCGTCTAGTGCCTCTTGTGATCTCTGCCTCGTTGTCTACGCTATGAGAGACTTACGGATGGTCGGTCCAATGTGTACGTCCTGCAGTCTCGAGCGGCGGTGGCATGCTCCAGTCCGGTGGCAACAGCCGAAGCAGCAGTGGCGCCGATGGCACAGCAGCCGTGGCGCCGCGGTCTGTCGAAGACCAAATGGCGCGCGAGCTCGCAGATGCCGAGAGTGCGATCGACGACATCTTTGGCGACGATCCGTCGTCTGGCATGACCAAGGGACTCGGCGGCATGAGCATGATCGAGCAGCTGGAGAAGAAGGCGCGGAGGGACAGCAACAAGAAGCTCGTGGAGCACCGCGACGACGTGAACAAGACGATCGCGACGCTGCTTGCAGCGACACTCGCGACTGACGAAGACGCGATCCGGTTCTACCACGAGATCTGTCCAAAGCTCGAGCAGTTCGGGCTCTCGCTCGGCTCGGACGCAGTCCAGACGTGGTCGTCAAGGTACGTCAGTGCCACTGTGGCTTGTCTGACTGACTGGTGTCAGGCGTGTAGAGGCGGCTTGGGAGCTCACACGCCGAGTCGCTGGCTCGTGTGTACCGTGTGTGTCTGTCGTCCTGCAGACTCTTGATCAAGAACAAGGACACGCGCGACTGGTACTTCTCAGAGCAAGAGCGCTTGGACGCCGGTAGAGCGTACAGTCGCCTCTGGTCGCTCTCGTTCCTCGACCGCGACACCGGGCAGCTCATTGCAAAGCGCACGCAGATCCTGAACGCACCGCTGACGCTCCGCGCGAGCGTCAAGAGCAAGCCAGAGCTCATTGACAAGTTCACGCAGCTGCTGAAAGACACGGTGAAGCTCAAGCACAAGGTCTTCAAGAACAGCTTGTACGCCACGGAGCTCCGGCGCTTGCGCGAGAACAACATCCCTGAGCAGTTTGACGCCCGCGGTGCCGCGCTCTTGGACGCCGCTGCTGTGCTCGCAGACGCTGCAATGGACCTCGCGGACGACGAGTTCCGCGTCTTGGACGCCACGACACGCGCCAAGAAGATCCGCGCGCACGCGGCGATCCACGTGGGCGAGAAGGCGATGCAGCTCGTTGGGATTGTCAAAAAGCTCGGTGCGCATGGCGTGAACGACGCGCGGCTCGCGCGCATTGAGCAGACGGTGAACGATCTGAAAGAGACGTACGTCTCGAGCCACGACGCAGACGACGACGAAGACGACGTGCTGTAGTCAGCAACGCAGGCAGACAAACAGGCAAAGGACACGCAACATGCTGGAGAGCGCTGGTCTATACTATCGTTACGCGCTCGCGCAGTCTCTCTCCTCTATGGCAGCGCACTCACTGCCTCTCTCCCTCATCTCTAGGCACTGCAGATGCTCGATGCACCTACGCGTCGTGGTTCACGTGGCCAAAGAGCGACCGGAAGAGCTCGTCCGCGTCCATCTCGGGTGTCGGATACGGCTCTGGGAACATAAAGTTCTCGAGCTTGGGGTGCACCGTGTACCGCAGCGCGCGGCCTTTGCTTGCTTTGCGGTTCACGAGCTTCTTCTTCTTGCGATGCGCGCGCTGGTGCAGGGCATCGGCATTCGCGCCACCGCCGCCGCCGCTCTCGATGAACTCTTTCAAGAGCTGCTGGTAAAAGTCTGAGTCGTCGTACATGAGCTCATCGAGCGCATCGTCGTCGTCGTCATTCTGGTCGTCATCGTCGTTGTCCTCTGCGCTCGTGTGGCCATTCGCCGTTGTCGTTCGGTCAACTGGAGCGTGCGCCTTGCGCTTCACGCGCTGCACGTCCGCGAGCACAGACTCGACCTGCGCAAGGATGTCTTGGTTCACGGCTTTGAACTTCTTTGCCTGACTCCCAGCGCTGCTGCCGCTTGCGAGGCTCGTCTTGCGCGTGTATGTGTTGAGGATCGCGTTGTACTGCGGCAATGCGGCGGCGTTTGACGCGCTCACGTCCGTCCAGAGGTCGTCGACTGTGCGCTTGCGCTTCTTTGAGCTTGCGTCAGCAGCAGACGATGACGATGACGGACGCGTGAGCTCAGGGACGTTGCAGAGCTTGTCTTGGACGCTCGAGACCGCGTCAATGCACGCGTAGAGCTGTGCGATCGCCTGTGCTTTTGTCTGCGCGTCCATGTCCGTGGCGCCAGTTGTCGCGGTCTTGGTCGTTGACAAGAGGCGCTTTGTGTAGATCTGGACTTCGAGGAAGCGCTCCCAGAGGATCTTCTGGTGGCGCACGTGCAGCGCCTTCTCCACGAGCTTTGCGCTGTCCTTGGCGCTCATGAGCTTCGCCGAGTCAGCTTTCTCAAATCCGCGCATGAGCTTCTCGGCGTCCTTGTCGCCGTCGTCATTGTCATCATCGTCGTCGCTCTCACTCTCGCTGTCGTCGTCTTGTGCGTCGTCGCCGTCGTCTTGGCTCTGCTCGCCGTCTTCGCTGTCAGACGCGCCAAACGGCTCAGCGTCAGACCACGCCTCCATCTCGCCTTCATCAGGTGACTGCATGCCAGCGTCGTCATTGTCGTCATCGGCGCTCTCGGTCTCAGACGCAATGTCTTTGCGCTTGACGACCTTGCCAGCGTACTCGGCGCTCTCGAGCGCACCGGCTTGCCAGTTCTTCACGCGGAGCGACGACGCCTGTTCGCGCTGCTTAGTCTTCTTGTTCGTCTGCTGAATGCGCTGCTTGCGCGACGTCGAGAGCCGCGCGTTCTCGTTCTCAGACTCATCGGACGACCGCAGCTCTTCGTCGTACGTCACAGCCTTTGTGCCGTCGTCAAAGTCCTCGGCGTCGTCGACGTTAAAGTGCTTCTTCGCCATCGTTACTACGTGTGGTACGAGTACAGTCAAGTGACGGCAATGCGCTCTTGTTGGCGCTCTTGTACAGACAGATGCAGGCAGTCGTCGAGCAGGCGAGCTAGTGGCGCAGCCCCACGTCGTCGTTCTCGCTGCTGCTGCTGCTGCTGATGGAGCTCTTCAGGCTCGGAACCAGTGGTTGTGTGCGCGTACAGTGGACAACAGCTAGCTCCAAATAGTATTCTGTCTCGAACCGACAGCAGCTCTACCGCACGCGACAGACACAATAATACGACCGTGTCTGTGGCTTCACATCAAGCAAACACGCACATTATCATCACACAATCGGATACGACGGATCGCAGTAGCAGCGGCGGCATGGGCGGCAGCGCAGTCGACACGACCGGCGCGCTCGCTGGCGTGCCTCTCGGCCTCCTCGCGCTCTACTTCCTCCACGCGTGCTACATGACGTTCCCCATGACGGCGTACGGCGAGTGGCTCTTCCAGGTCATCCACATGCCGCCGGCGACGACAGCGATCTACTACTCGGTCTCGTTTTTCCCGTGGAACCTCAAGCCGCTCTACGGCCTCATTTCCGACAACTTTCCACTCGCAGGCTATCACCGCAAGTCGTACATCGTGCTGTGCGAGCTCGGCGCAGCACTCTCGCTCTTCTGCACTGGCACATTCGTGGCGTCGATCCCCGGCGCGTTCGTTGTCAAGATCCTCGACTCGGTCTTTGAAGCGTTTGCGCAGATCATGCTCGGGATCTTCCTCGTCGACATCGCCGCTGGCGACGCTACGAGCACCATGAGCGGCCGTGTGCAGTCAGTCGCGAACGGTACGAAGAACATTGCCTCGATCGGCGCGCTGCTCGTGGGCATCCCAGTGTACAAGAGCAAGAGCATCTCGCCGTCGAGCGTGATCTGCTGGACGAGCACGTTGCCGCTCGCTGCTGCAGCCGTCTGCGTCACTGGGATCCACGAGACCCGGAGCATCGCGCGTCCGCAGTTCACGCTCCACAGCGACGTGATCAATAGCATCGGTCGGCAGTCGTTCGTTGCGAGCTTGCGCGAGTCGTGGCGCTGCTTCTGCGACGACGTTGCGCGCAAGTACGACCTCCTCGTCCCGATCCTCCCGACCATGCTCTTCTTCTTCCTCTGCAGCGCGCTCCCTGGCGACGGCACGGTCTGGTACCAGTAT
The DNA here is from genome assembly GCA_023333735.1 of Globisporangium takayamanum. Classification (NCBI taxonomy): domain Eukaryota; phylum Oomycota; class Peronosporomycetes; order Pythiales; family Pythiaceae; genus Globisporangium; species Globisporangium takayamanum. The sequence continues at coordinate 10,578 of JAASFL010000402.1, forward strand.
ACGTTCTCGCTCCTCGAAGACGAGCCCGAGTGTCTTCAGTACATGTCACTCGCCGGCATGGTCGGCCGCTTCGTCTCGTGCCTCATGTACGCCAAGTGGTGCACCGGTCGGAACGTCCGCACAGTCTTCTTTGCCTCGACCATCTGCTCGGTCGTCGCTGGGCTCCCGCGGCTCTTGCTCGCACCGCCGCTGCTCGACCAGACGCACTTGCCCGTGTCGATCTGTACGTTCAGTGCCGCCGAGTCGTTCGTGACGGCGTTCACCGCCGAGTTTGCGCTGCTTCAGCTCCTCGTCGTCGCGACGTTCTACTGCCCAGAGGACAAGCAAGTCCACGGCTTGTCGTACGCGCTGTACCTGTCGTTCATGGACTTTGGCGGCGTCGTGTCCGGCATCCTCACGTCTGCTGTCGTCACGATGCTCGGGATCGTCGCAGACCCCGTGACGCAAGCGATCAACTGGGACAACCTCTGGGTCCTCGTGCTGCTCTCAGCTGGCAGTCAGCTCCTCGTGCTCGCCTTTCTCTGCGTGCTTCCTGACAAAGTACGCACCAACAGTAGCAGTGCAAAGAGCTTTTCGCCCAACGACGAAGGCACCGAGACCCTCCCGCTCTTGGTCGAGAGCGATCGCGAAGACGCCAGTCGTGGCAGCGCGCGCCGCAATGCCGACACTGTGCGCATCTAGTCACGTCATGAGGTGATCGATCGATCCAGTCCTACGGACTGCTAGATGTAGAACGAATCGCAATCGATCAACATGAACAGGAGGTGGCGCGAGTCCTTACGCTTCCGCCACATCTACCTCTTTGCTGTTTGAGACTAGCCAAGTCGTCCTCAGTCCAGTCTGATCAGTCTCCTCCTCATCAGCTCACCTCCAAGCTCAAGTGGTTGTCAGCTCACGTGATCCAAGTCGCATTGACCAAGTGCCTAGCTCATCTAGTGGGTTGAGATCATCAAGCAAGTGGCGAGGTGTGACACGGTTGAGCGATCCTCAAGACTCTAGGACAACAAAGACCGAGCAGAGACAACCAGGTTGACATTCGCACGTGGGGGACAAAGTACTTTTTTCGTTCCAATTGGTCCGTCGCAACGAGCGCCACGAGCCAATCGTTCCGTGTATTTCGTTGTTCCAATCGTTCCACAATCGACCTGGTCGCGCGCGTTCGGTCATGGGCGAGCGTTAGCGTCTGGCGCAGGTGCTTACTCCTTGGCCGCAGCCTTGTCCGCGAGGCGCTTCTTCTGCTTGCCAAAGATGCGAGCGTCCGCGCGCGCAACACGCAGCGTCTTGAACACGCTCTCCTCCTTGAGCTGCTCCGTGATCACCGCCGTCGTCGACTTGACAACCGAGCGCGCGATCGGGAAGAGCGGGCCAGTGTGCTGCACCGCGTTCTTCGTGAGCTCCGGGGCAGCGTCGCCGTTCTTCGGCTTGTTCAGGCTCTTGCGCGGGAACACCACGAGCTTCGCCTTGTACGCCTTGAGGCGCTGGACGTTCGCCTGGAGCGACTCGACCGACTTGTTCGTGCGGCGGAAGTCAACGGCAATGCCGATCGAGAGCGCCTGCTTGCGGTTGATGCCAGCCTCCTTGAGCTCCTCGAGCGTGAAGCCCTTGCCAGCGCGCACCTTCGACGCGTACTTGACGGTCGGGCAGTGCACAGCCGGGCGAAGGAGACCCGCCGCCGGGCGAGGCGCGATGGCCGCAGCCTTAGCCTTGCGTCTCAGACGGCGCGACTTCTTCTTGGCGGCCTGTACGTGTTACAAAGAAGGATAGGCACGTCAGACAACTGCGCGCGGCGCTTGCTGCTTGAGTTGTAAGGGGTTGAGCTGGCGCGTGAGGCGAGAGAGAGGCGGTATGGCTGGCTGACTCGCAGTATTTGATGCTGTCCACATGCGTCATGGTGGCGATGTGGTTGGGTGCCGAAGGTGCTGGCTGTGTTGCTGCTGCTGCTGCTGCTCCTGTTGGTTTTGATGCTGGTCACCAGCAAGTACAGCGCCGGCTGAGCTGCTCGTGACGCTCATCTGTGTCGCTGAGATGACAGCGAGTCGAGCTGCTATTGCGATGCTGTCTGTTGCGGCTGTTTGGCAGCGCGTGTTGGCTGTTTGCTGCTGTCTGCTGTGGGTTGTCGTTTGACAGCGGTGTGCTGTTGATGCTGCTGCTCTACTCGAGCTCTAGTCACTGCCAGTGTCTCTCTCGTTCTCACGCGCGCTGCTGGAAGATCGCGCACGTGCAAGATGTGGTCGTACCTGGTCGAACCAAGTCTTGATGCGACGCTGCCAGTCCTTGTGGAAGTGACCATTCGGGATAACGTTGTTGTGCTTGACCATCTTGGATCAACTGCCATCAACATCGCGCATACAGGCACAGTCGATGTGAGCATGTGTGTGATGGCCATTGCGTAAGTGTTGCTGCTGCTGTCGGGAGCTGCTTGTGTCTGTCGCCTGAGCGATCAATCGTTCTCGACGTGCGAGCGAACATGCGCAGGCACCCATGTCGCGCCGGCACAGACATGATGCAGACGCGCGCGTGCAGCACACATCCAGCGAGCGCACGGAGGCAGAAGGCAGAGGAGGAGCATAGTACCTTCGCGAAAAGTTAGTCCGAAAGCTGCTGTCAATTTGGAACTTGCGCCTCCAGTCGTCGAGAGCACGCTTGGACACAGCGCGCGTTGGAATTGGTGGTTCCCCAACGCCACGGAGAACCAGTCCTCTCGATGACTCGCGCTCAGTATGACCCACGTGAGGTCTACGCGCGACCCAGGGGTCTCACATGCTCGAACTGCGTAGCGTAGTCCACACAAAAGTAGGCACAAATGGAAATATCCGCGCCATTTTCTGTACGAAATCGCGGACATTTGCATTATTCTCTTTATACATACAAATTTCAAGCATACACTGCTATTGCCTCTCAGTTGACTTGAACAAAGTATGTTGCAAAGTTGCGAGCGATTTCCCATCGCCACCTTCGGAAGCTCCAGCTCGCTCCAAGCGACGAAGGCAGCGAGAGCGAGCGAGCATGTTCGGATCGCAAGGTGCGTCTGCGTCTGTGTGTCTTTGAGTATGTTGTGATGTGTATATAGAGAACCACGTGTGTGTGTGTCAAGTAGTGCAATCTCCCCTCCTGTGCATCTACACGTGCGCACGAGGTCAGCGCGTGCATCCGTCGGCATCACGCTCCTCGACCATGATGGCGCGATGGCAGCGTGTGTGTGACAGCATGAGGGAGGAATCGCGCGCTTGCGTCTGTCGACACGCTGTGTGATGCAACGAGCGCGCGCGCGTCTCGACACTTTCGTATGTGTGCGAATGAACCAGAAGCGTCACGATCGCATGAACGAACGCCACGTCGTCCGACTGGCATCTGCGGCTCTCTCATGCATGCATCACGTGCGTAGGACGAGGGGGCTTTGGCGCTGCGTCAAGCGCCAGTAGCAGTGCCAATGGTGGCGCAATGGCCGCGAATCCATTCAGTCAGCAGCAACAACCACAAGGTCCGTCCTCATGCTACTCGATCATCCTCGCTCACTCAATCAGCTCCAGCGTCCGAGTCGAATGATCACCTCTGACCAGCCAGTCACTTGGTCTCTCGCTCGTCGCAGGACCTGCGCCAGTGAGCAATCCGTTCCAGTCCAGCGCATCAGCAGCAGCAGCTCCAACCACCGCATTCGGCAGCATGGCGCCAGCACCAGCGGCGTTTGGCCAGTCGAGTGGCTTTGGGACCAGCGCACCACCAGCACCAGGAGCGCCGTTCTCAACCGGCGCAAGCACCAATCCGTTTGCATCGAGTTCAAACACAGCGACGTTTGGTGCGTCGTCTGGTTTTGGGACCAGTGCGTTTGCACCAGCGACGACGTTTGGCGGCGCGACAAGCAGCAGCAGCGGTCAGTTTGGCAGCAGCAGTGGCGCGCGCGTGTCGCCGTCGTTTGGGACTCACAAGGGTCCATCCAGTGTTGAGACGCTTGGCGCCTCCAGTTCGTTCATAGATCCCGTTGCCTTTCGTGCAAAGCCGCCAGGCATCGCGACTGCGTTTGGGCAGCCGAGTGTGCGGTCGAAGCAACCGCCACTGCCGCCGTCGCCAGCGACTGCGTTTGGCCGCGACGCATTCAGTGGCTTTCGTGAAGCAGCAGCAAGTGGATCAGCACCGCCGCCGCCACTGCCGCCGTCGCCGTCCACAGCGTTTGGGACGCAATCAGCTGGCGGCATCCGCATGCGTCGCAAAGGCGCGCAGGCTGTCGACAGCGGCGCAGCGAGCGCCAACGTGTTTGGCGCCGGCGCTGCTCCAGCACCAGGAGTGGCGTTTGGCCGCGAGAGCAGCAGCAAGAAGCCAGTGGCAGCAAGCGCCGCGAATCCATTCAGCGCCGGTGCGTTCGATAGTAGCGCGAGTGGCAATGGCTTTGGCGCTGCGAGTGCCCTCGAAGCGCGCATGGCAGGCGGTCCAAAGAAGACTGCTGGACGAGCCAAGCGCAGTGCAAACGCACCAGGCACAGCAGTAGCTTCAAGCAACAGTATCGATCCGAGCGGCATGCTCCCGTCCAAGAAGTTTGCTGCCCGCACTGCCGCCAAGGTAGCTGGCGCATCCGCGTTCATTGGCGGCAGCGACACTGACTCGGGTCCGTTTGCACCAGCGAGTGGCGGCGCCAATGCAAAGCCACAAGTGCCCCAGACGCGCAAGAAAGCGCAGCGATCGACTGCTGCTCTTGACGCTGGCGTCCCAACACCGTCGCCAGCGCTGTCGCCTTCCCATACTAGCGCTGGCAATGACGACGCGAGCAAAGCCGAGCTCGCCTCGGCTGTGAACCTCGAGGGCACGTGCATCGACATGTGCAGTCCCGCGGAGCGCGAGCTCCACATCCGCGTGGATGAGCTGAGCGTGTTTGAAAAGTGCTTCCCAGATGCCCCAGGGTGCGAGCGCGACTTGATCATTAAGCGCTTCCAGCGCAGCTCTGCGGACCACAAGCTCGACATTCCGTCTGAAGTCCGTCCGCCGGGTGTCCTTCGCCGCACGCAGCTCTACATTGAGCAGTCGATCATGGACCGCGACCGCGACGGCGCTGTCGACGTGCGCTTGCAGCCGCCGCGGGCACCCGACGCGATTGAGCTGTACAACTTTTGCTGGGACCGCTTCCGCATGATCCGGAAAGACTTTGTCTTGCAGAACTACCGCGGCGCCGGTGGCCGCGTCCACCCGATTGTCTTGGACGTCCACGAGCGCATTGCGCGGTACCACATCTTGAGCGAGCACGAGCTGATCGAAGTGCCGTCGTTCGTCGCACAGCAAAACATGGAGCAGCTCGGCCAGACGCTCAAGTCGCTCAACGAGCTCTACGACGAGAGCCGCAACACTGGCGACGCCGCGTACTTGAGTCCGTTTGAAGCCGAGTTCCGCGCGTACTTCATGCTCTGCGCGCTCGATAATGGCCGCGGCCTCGACGTCCTCAAGTTTGTGAAAGGACTCCATCCGACCGTGATGGCGAGTCCGCAAGTGACGTTCGCCATGAAAGTCTTTGTCGCGCGCCACACGCAGGACTACTACCAGTTCTTCAAGCTCTTACGCGACGCGACGTACCTCCAGTCGTGTCTGCTCTTTCGGTACCTCCCGAGCGTCCGGTCAAGTGCGCTCCAGCGCATGAACCGCGCGTTCCGGAACCAGCCGTACCCGCTCGTGGACGTTATGGAGCTCCTGTGCTTTGACGACGTGGACCACGCTGGGACGATCTGCCAGCACCACGGACTCGAGCTCACGCAGCATGACCCGAGCGACGACGGCTCGATCATGGTGCTCTTTGGCGGCGATTTTGAAACAGGTACAGACGCGCGCTAGTGGGAGGCTCGTGACGACCGTGCCGTACTGACGCTGCGTGTGTGGCTTGTAGACATCCAGCTCCGGAAGAACAAGCGACCGCTCCCAGTGCGCAGCTCTCACGTGTTTGTTGGCCAGAAGCAAGGGTGCGTCGTCTGCTCTTGGCTGTTTGGCGAGTCGTAGGACGGAAGGAGCGCAGTAGGACTGACAGTCGACTGTGTCTGTGTGTGGCGACTCGATAGCGAGTACCTCCGCAAAGACATTTGCCGCGGCGTGACCGAGTACTACGCAGACGAGTACCCGCCGCTGAGCCACCTCATCCACGAGCTCGAAGCAACCGAGCGCGCGGCGATGTACCCGACGCGACCCGCGTACAGCGACGAGTACTCGTCGTTTGCCAACTACGCACAGTACAATCCGCAGCAGACGATGGCCGCTACAGGGTCGTCGTCGTCGCAGCCATCAGCACCGCTGCGAGCTCCAGCGCCAGTGCCACTAGCTCAGTCAGCAGCAGCGCCAGTCAGTGGCTATGGCTTTGACGCCACTGACCAGTCATTTGACGACCCAGGACACGCAAAACAGCGCGAGTTGGAAGCGATCGCACGGCGCAAAGCAGAGCTCGAGCGCACGCACCAGCTCGCACTCCAGCGCATCCACGAGCTCGAGCGCGCAAAGCAAGCGAAAGCGCTCGCTGCCGCCGAGCCAAAGCAGCACAGTGCGCCTGCTGCACCACCACCGACACCGAGCAGTGGCGACAGCACAAGCGCAACAGCCGCAGCGGATGCGCTCGCAGTCGAGCGCGCAAAGAAAGACGCCGAGCTGCTCGAGATGCAGCAAGCGCTCGAGCGCAAGCTCCGCGAACAAGAGGCGCAGCGCCAGCGCGAACAAGCAGAGCGTCTCAAGCGCGAGCAAGAAGCTGCTGCCGCTGCTGCTGCCGAAGCTGCACGCCAGAAGGCAGAAGCAGAACGGCAGCGCCAAGCACTCGCAGCAGCAGAAGCGGAGCGCAAGCGACTCGAAGCGGCCAAGCGCGAAGAAGAAGCGAGACAACGCGCCGCGGAGCAGCGCGAGCGTGAGCGCCAGCAACAGCTCGCAGCCGAGAAGGAGCGCCAGCGCCGAGACGCAGCGATTGAAGCTGCGCGGCAAGAGACGCTGGCGCGAGAGCGCGCGGAGACTAAGCGCCAGCGCCGCATCCAGAAGCAGCAGACGGCGCGACTCCGGCTGCGCTTCCGCATCTGGTGCAAGTACGTGCGCGCGAGCAAAGCGCTGCCGCCGCCGATCAAGTTCGACGCAACGCGGTTCTTGGCCGCTGCACGGACGACCGCGGCGCAGGTGAAGCCCAAGAGCGCGATCCAGTGGCTCTTCAAAGACGCCAGTGCAGCCGCAGCAGTCGGCACGACGCTCCGGAACCCGAGCGAACTGATCCACGTCCCAGCGCCGAGTACGCACAGCACTGCGAACGTGCTGGAGCGCAGTAGCAACTGGAGCGCACTCGACGTGCTTGCGCTCGTGACACCGGCGCTTTGGAAGCACAGCAGCACTGACGGCGATGGCGCGCCTTCGCTGCTCCAGTGGAAGCTCGCAGTCGGCGACCTCGTGGACGACCCAACGTCGTCATTTGGCAACTGGTGCGCCGCGAAGCTCGGGATTCAACAGACTGGCGCGCTCGCGCCGTTCCGCGTCTTCCACGCGCCAAGCAACGAGCTCCATGCGCCAGACGTCGCCGTGTGCTGTCGGTACTTTGACGCCGCAACAGTCGATGCAATGAGCGAGCACGAGCAGCGCACGAGTCTCACTGGCGCTGCTGCACTGCTCCTTCCGCTCGCACTGAGCGACGTCGTCGACGATCGCAAGCGCAGTCGCTGGCTGCAGCGCGTCGAGACGCTTTTCCTGCGCTTCAGTGCGCCGAGTCAAGTCCTCGTGACGCTACTGCTGTTCGCAAACGTCGAGCCGTCGCCGGCGACCGAGTACGCGCTCACGACGATCGAGTCGTTTGTCCGCGACGTGCAGCTGCGCGCCGACCACATTGTCGACGTGGACTTTGCGCTCGTGCCTGGCTGTGGCGACGCAGACGCCAGTAGCAGCCGGTCGCCGCAGCTGCTCGAGCAATTCACAGAGACGCTCGTATCGCTCGCGCGCCACTGGATCGCATCGCGTCCGTCTGTTAGCGTCAGTGCGACCGAGCTTCTCGATGGCACCGTGAGCGCTGCGATCCAGCGCTCTGCCCGCACCGCGTCGCCAACGAAGATCCACGACACCGTGCGCTTTGCGATCGAGCGCCTGCGCGACGAGCTCGCGTGTCAGCTCGAGCTCGGCGCGTCATGCGGAGACGCGGCGGTTCCAGAGCTCGCTAGCATTACGAGTGCGTATCCCAGCGACAGCAGCGACACCAGTGGTGTGACCGACCAGTACTTTGCACTTGAGCCAGTGCTCCGCGCACTCGCAGCAGTGTCGATCGGCGACATGGAGCCACTGACGCTCACGCTCGCCCCGACCGACGTCTGTGACCACTTCTTTGCCGCGATCGCGGACTTTGTTGACCGCGTCTTTGCTGTGCGACCCGCGAACGTCGCGACGTTGGAGCTCAAGAAGCTCGTCTACAACCTCCTCGTGCCAGTGCACGCGCAGCTCGTGCAGGACGCTGCTAGTGCGACGTCCGCTCGTCTCACTGCGAGCGCAGCAGCAGCGGCACTGCCGTGGCACCTGATCTTCCACGAGATCTACGCGGCGTTCGCCGAGACGCTCGATGATCTGAGCGTCTCTGTGTTTGCAAACTGGCGCTCGCAGCACGCGCGTGAGCTCCTCGGACTCGCGACGGAGCCACTTGTCATCGATGCGAAGCCACGTACAGTCGAGCGACGAGCTACTTCAGGGTTTGGCTCGGCACGGACGCTCACGGCCTCGACGCCCGCAGCCGTCGCGCCAGTGGCGCTCAAGAGCCTGAAGCGCAGCTTTGGCGCAGCGCTCGCATCACCAGCTACACAGTCAACACCGTCGTCGTCATCGTCATTGCGTCTTGCAGCTGCGTCCTCGCTCAAGAAGCCGTCGACTGCGTCAGTGCGTCGACCGGTGCGCTCAGACCCGCGCGTCTTGGAGCTGCGTCACGAGATTGCTCGTGAACGCGCGGCGTCTGCGCGCTTCCAGCACTTGCTGCGGCGCGAACTGAACCGCTGGGACCCTGATGCATTGTGAGGCATCTCGTCTCAGTCTTCACCACTGCGTCTTGGCCATTCAACCGACTGTAGGAACGAACGAGAGAGAGAGAGTCTAGGGACACACTGGGAGAGAGAGAACGCGACGCCAGTCACAGACTGCAACGGAACACGTAGACTTGTGTGCATACCATGACTGTTCACTCGAGGCTCGCATCACGAGTACGTGGTGCTTGCTTGCCTCACTACGCTAGCGATACGACGCAATGGTTTCATGCTTATGCGAGCTTGACGACGAGCTTGCCGATGCTCTTCTTCGAGTACAAGCGGTCGATTGCATCCGCGATGCCTTCGAGGCCGTGGAACTCGGTCGGGTCAATGCCTACTTTGAGCTTGCCGTCGTGGATGAGCTGCAGGAGCTTGGCGATGTGCTCAGGGATATCTCGCGCGTGGTTGAACAGCAGGAAGCCGCGCACAGACGCAGACTTGCGGAGCAGCATAGCGTTCTGCTGCTGCGCGAGCAGTGGGTTCTCCACTGCCGCAGCGCCGCGGTAGCCCGAGATAAAGCCAAAGAGGATGATGCGGCCGTGCACAGCGATGTTGTCGAGCACAGTCTTGAACACGTCGCCGCCGACGCTCTCGAACGCGAGGTCGATGCCGTTTGGGTACTCGCGCTTGAGCACGTCGCCAATGTCTTCCTTTGCGTA
>JAASFL010000403.1:0-20220 GCA_023333735.1 Globisporangium takayamanum
GCTGCAGCTGATCGCAAGTGGCGAAGTGCGTCCGCACTTTGGTGCAGCGTGTCCACCGAAGCTCGCGGAGCTCGGCGACCGGTGCTTGGCACTGGACCCGGCAGACCGTCCATCGGCGTTCGAAGCCGCCTACGCGTTGCGGCAGGTCATGAAGAGCATGCACATTGTTCTGTAGAGCGTCTCTGAGAGTTAGCGGACCACACATTGTACGTAATGCAGCGTGCACAGCGCCGCCGAAGACGCTCACGTACAAGTGCGGCGGCGCATGCGGCACATTCGTCCCGTGTCTTGCCAACACGACCGCAGCAACGACTCCAGGAGGCGCCGAGACCTGTAACGCCAAGTGCCTCGACCGCGTCTACGACATTGACGAAGTCTTCACAGTGCTCGTGACGTTCGGTGCCTAGACAAATGCAAACCATACCTCGAGACACTGTACGTCCGTGCTCTCTCGCTCTCTTGTCATCGACTTCTCTTCGTATCTGCTGAGAGTGACGGGACGCCTACGTCGTCGTCGTAATGGCGTATGAGCGCATGAGCGTTGTGAAGCAACAGCGCCGCCTTTGAACGTGTGCTTGCGGTCAGTTTGCTCGTGTATCATGAATCAAATGTTGGAAAACACCTCAAAACTCTCCATCCCACGTCGCCTCTCCTTGAATGGATTGGTGATTCTATGATCGCGGCAATATCATGTCTCCGCTTCTCACGCCGCTCTCACGCCCAACTGCTGTGCGGCACTCCGAGGTACAAACCGTTCGAAGACTGCGTCCAGGCTTCGTGATGCCGCCAGAGACTACGACGCGAGGAAGGCGAAGTGCGTGATCAATCCTGGGCCACGGCAAGCGATCCTTGAAACGTGCCCACCCGGTGCAAGGCTGGACTCGGTTGCATGATGATGACCTCTAGGTCGCTAGTAAGTGCTGGCTGTTGCTATAGCCATAGCGCCACACACAGGAGTCAGCTGATAACCGCTAATGCAAAGTGCCGTATGAGGTGGTGTGGCAAAGTGGCAAGTTGTAATGAGGCGACAATAGCGATCTCCACGAGTGCCCTTCTACTCCTGCTACCAAGCGCCGTCTACGCTGCCTCTTCGCCATCTTCGAGCTCTTCACCGTCTTCGAGTTCGCTCTCGGCCTCGTTTGCATCATCACCATTGCTGCCACTCGTGCCTTGCTGTGCCTTCTGCGCTTGCTGCTCGAGCTTGCGTCGCGCCTGGCGAATGATCTCCTCCGCACGAGCGCGCTCCTCTTCTGCAGTCAGAGGCGCCGCTTTCGACTTCGACGCAGGCGGCAATGTCATGTCGTCGTCGCCATTCAGTGGATCGTAGACAAACGCACTGCTTGCGCCATGGTCACTACGACCACGACCGCTACTGCTGCTGGCGGTGTTCCACACGACACTACGGTCCAAGATCGGCGAGTTGCGACTCTGCAATGGCTGCTGCAGGTGCTCGCGGCGATGATGGTGAGGATGATGCGAATGTGGCGAGCGACTGCGGGATCGACGCGGCGTTGGGCTCCGGGAGCGCCGAGCTCGCGAGTGCGAGCGCGAGACTGACCGCGACCGTTTGTGCGAATGGCGGTGTGGCGATGCACTGCTGTCGCGCCGGCGCCGGCGCGACCACGACGTCGAGCGCGCGTCGCAGGCATTCGTCGACTGGACGACACCACCTCTGCCAGTTGATGAGGACCCCGCTGGTCCAGTCGCTAGTGCTGCTGCGCTTTGCTTCTTCTCAGTCGCAAGTGCACCGAGCAGCTCGTACACTGCGCGCACGTACGCTGGGAACACGAGCGCGTCGGTGCTGTCGCCACTGGCGTCGAGCGACTCGCAATGTGTCTTGACGAGCGCTTCGAGCTCTGTGCGCATCGCCTGCTGCTGCTTGTCGACCGACACAATGGGACTCGCCGACGCAGCGTTTGCTGGACCACTGCTGCTCTCCGCTGTTTCCACCATCGCGTCGTCGTTCGCAGCTTCGCCGTCTTCGGGTCGTTGCGCGTCAATGCTCGTGCGAATGCCGTCCGTGAGCCCACGTGTGAACGCGTCGTACGTCCACGTGTCTGCGCTGTCGAGACTGCTGCTCGTTGGTGCATTCGCCAAGTAGGCTGTCACGACGGAGCGTGCTGGTGCGAGTGCGAGGCGGAGCTCCGTCACGATCTTCTCAAACACACGCACGCGCGCACGCTCGCTCAGTGTCAGTGGCTCTGGCGCACTCGTGTCGGTCTTGGACGTGTCTTCACGCTCCGTATCGACAGCAATGGCGTCCTCCGAGGCTGCGGCTCCTGGGACTGGCGCCGATACGCCTTCGCCACTCGCATCGCCACTGTCAGTCGCAGCCGCCACTGATGCTGCTGCAGCAGCAGCAGCGGACGGCTCGACGACAAGGTCGCGGACATCCGACCACTGACTCGTTGCTGTCACGTGCGCTGTTGCAACAAGTGCACGGACCTTTGTCTCGAGCGCCTGCGCCAGTTGCGCTTCCTGTTCGCGCCAGCGTGCGCGCTCGCGCTTCCGCGCTGCGTGCTCGTCGTCCTGGAACTGCGTCAAGAGCTCGTCGGTCCAGTCAAAGACGTCGCTGCGGTCAATCGTCTTGAGCACTGGCGTAGACGCAGCGCCGAGCGTCGCACCGAGCTCGAGCAGGACGTTCCAGACTGCAGTCTTGATCGCACTGTCGAGTCGGCGCTTGGTTCGGAGCCCAAGTGCGTCCGCTCGTGCCGTGAGAACGGCGATGAACTCCGTCTTGAGTGCACTGCGCTGCGTCGCGTGCTGCTGCGCAGCCTTGCGTGCGAGGTCTTGCTGGAACGCTACAAAGAGACTGCGCTTCTCACTCACGTCCTCGAGCACGCGCCACCGCGAGTCTTGCCGCAACGCGTAGAACTGCGGACTCGTCGCGACGTCGTCGAGCGCGACGTCGTCACTCACAAACAGCGCTTCGTGCTGCGCCAAGAGCGCCAAAAAGTCTTCGCGGAGCTGCTTCCCGCGCCGGCGCCGCGCAATGCTCGCGACGTTGCTCGCGTGCGTACAGTACTCGGCATAGCTCTGCTTCTTCTCGCCGGACGTCCGCAGTGCAAACTGCCACCGCGGGTCGTCGCTCCAGCCTTCTTTCGCAACGAGGCGCAGTGCGTCTTGCCACTTGAGCGTCGGCGCAATCGCGTGCTCGGTCAAGAACGCTTTGAACAGCGCGACGCGTGCATCGCGCGTCAAGCCGTCGTACATCGCTGCGTTGTGTGTCGACGACAGCTTTGTTGGCAGTTTCTTTGTGAGTGGTGCAGATTCCGGCGCTGGCGCTGGCGTCGCGGACGTGGCGCTGCGTGGTGGCGACGCAGTCGCGTCGCTTGCGGCTTCGTGGCTCGGCTCTTCATGTACTTGCTGCTCGCGGAACGCTGGCGGCATGTCCCACACTGTCGCGTGCGTCTGCATGTGGTAGTAGTAGCGCTGGCCGCTTGCGCTGTCTGTGTACTCGACCCACTTGCCTTCGCTCGTAGTACTGGCAGGCGATGTGGCAGTCGTAGTGGTGTCTGGTGGCGGCAATGGCGGTGCTGGTGCAGCTGGCGCAGTCGGTCGCTCGTACGTGCTAGCGCCAGTGGCGGCGTTGTAGTAGTACGCCATGCCCTGCGGCGTGTAGTGCTCGCTCCAGCCAGCTGGGAGCGGGCTCGACGGCGGTGGCGTTGGTGGCAACGGCGGCTGTGGCATGCGCATCGGCGGTGGTCGCATCGGCATTTGCATCGATGGTGGCGCAGTCGTGCTGCTGGTGTGGAACGGACCAGACGGTCCACGAGGCTGGAGCTGCTGCTGGTGCATGGGCATCGGCGCAGTGTGCATCCCAGGACGCGGCTGCATCGCCATTGGCGCTGGCGCCATGTACATGACTGGACGCGACGCGTGGTGGAACGGCATGGCGCTGTTACCACTGGGTGGTGGTCGTGAAGCGCCACTTGTGCGTGCGTGGCGCTGGAAGCCATTGCTACTGCTGCTCGGTGCGCTTGGTCCAGTGAGTGGCGTGCCGTAGCGACTGAACTGCGGTCGACTGGCGCTGCTTCGGTCGCGACTGCTGTTATTGCCACCGCACGGTGGCGGCGGACCGTACGCCGAGCGCGTCATGTGGAGCTGTGTGTCGGCGGCGACTTGGTGATGCGGAGAAGAAGTCGCACAACAGTGGCGATCAGTGGCTCAATCGAGCTGGCGAGCGCGTCACACTGCGATGGAGAGCAACACAAGACACACACACAAGTGGTGGATCAACACGTGTGGCGTAGAGGCTCGGGATGCGAGCGAGTGAGCGATGGGTCTATCTCTCCCGTGTACTGTCACTGCCACTCGTCGTTCGAGTGCGTGTGCGTGTGTGTGTGTAGGAGCGACGACGATGGTGCAGTCGGACTGGCGGAATGGCTGGCGGACGTCGCACAGGGAGACACACAATGCAGACCACGCGCGTCTACTCACTCTCGGTCTCTCTCGTTGTCCGAGCACCTGACGACGCAGTGCGATGTCGACGATGAGCTGCTTGAGCCCGAGGCTAATGGCTGGCCGCGGAATCAAGCGACGCAACAGATAGAGGGTCTGACCTCTTCATTGTTGCAATGTCACTATACTCAACTCAAGTCAGCACTTGACTTGCACTTTGCATAGTGTCACAACAACGATACAAAGGTCGTATTAGCAAACCCTGTTTATCTTCACATACAAAAACCAAGGCTAAAAATGCTACAATTCAAATTATAGAGGTCAAATATCTGAATTCTGTCTACACTAAATTTGACCAAAATGCTAGAAAATAGAATTACCGAGCACAGGGGAACATAATTTACAAATTTAGACTGATCAAACCTTTATTAATTGATCACTCCCCTGCGTATTTTTATTGTACGGTGTTGACAGCATTGGCCACATTCGATCAACAAGCAGCATCGTGATGCAAGCACCTCCACCACCTCCACCGCCGCCATTACCGCCTGGTGCGCGCCGCCAAATTGAAAGCGTCAACGTACAAGCGCAACTGCCGCCGCATTTGCAGGCGATCGTCCAGCAGCAGCAGCAGGCCATGTCGCCGCACGACTTGCGCAGTGAGCTGCCGATGCAGTTTGGCGCGCAGCCGCGGCGCCACAAACCGCAAGGACGCGGTGGTGGCAATCACGGCAGTGGCGGCGCACCGCAAGGAGCTGGTGGACGCGGTCGAGGTGGCCGTGGGAATCACGGCGGTCGGCGAGGCGGTGGTCGCAGTGGCGCTCACAGCCATGTGCACTCGCACTACGGCAACAACAGCAACAACAGCAATCGAGGTGGACGTGGAGGCGGCGGGAACACGCAGTTCAAGCGCAAGAGGTACGCTCGTCATGTATGTGTGTCTATGAACTACTGGGAGTGCATCTCACAGCGCTTCTTGATGTGATCGGTCTTCTTCTATCTAACTGGTGCAGAGGACCTAGCGATGACGCTACACCAGATGCGTCGCGCTTCTTCCTACCATCGTGTCTCGAAGACCCATGGAAACATCTTGAAGCAGCTGCACATGCTCGCAGTACGACGAGCGCAAGTTCGAACCAGCCAACCATGCAGCAACCACAACAGCAACAGAGTCGTCACGCAGACTCACAAGCAAACCGCATGCACCAACAGCAGCAGCAGCATGTCAAGCACAATGATCGTCCAGGTCGCGTGCTCTTCCAGCCGTCGTTCCTCGCTGATCCGTGGCAACACCTCGTGAGGTGGACGTAGAAACAGCACGTTGCCTCTTTCCTTTCCTTTACGTGCAATGCAAGTGGCAACGAGCACTTGCTGCAACTTGTGGCATGGATCATCACTCTGCTTACATTGCAGGACGTATTTGAGGTGCCGACGCACGCTGTCTCTCACAAGTGCACTGACGCAGACGCTGGTTGCACTGCAGCTTGACGCTCAAATGTCACGAACCGTGCGCAGCGCCAGCGTGCGTCGAGCGCTTGCATCTTGTGCGCCACTCGCACACTTGCCATCGCCGTTGCAAGCGCAAACGTCGCAAGTGTCTGTGCAAGGCGCGCAAACACGTCGTAGTGCGCCATGTGCTGCACGCGCACAGGGCACTCGGCAATGTGTGCGAGCTCGCAGCTCACAGTGTCGACCGAACTAGTGCAGCAAGACACAGAGTAGTAAGAGAGTGTGTGAGTAGCTCAGGCAGCGCTACAGACACAAAGCAATCGTACCAGAGCGATGGGAATGCACAGCAGAGACTCAAGCCTGTGTGTGCCACCGAGTGGAGCATTGCCGCTTGCAAGAGCGTCGCAAGTGCGCTGTGCACGCACGAGTCGATAACGAGCGCGTGGCGATACGCACTCGCGCGCGTGCGGAACGTGCAGGCGTAGTACAGCAAGAGCACACTGGCGAAGAGCTGTGGGATCGCAGTGAGCGTGTACTTGAGCGACATGTCGCCTGCAGGCTCGCGCGTTGCGAGCTGTCGAGGATCACATCAGTGTGAGAGTGAACGATATACAACAACACAGCTAGCCACACTCCGTACGCACGTACGTCTCGGCTGTAGAACCACTGACACGTGCTTGCGCTGACCTGTTGCAGAGCATGAATGTGAGTATATCATCGGATGCAGTGTTCAAGAGATGAAAGCGCGTGGTACGTACGAGTGCGCAGAGTGCGAGGAGGATTGGGTAGAGCTGGTAGAACCACGCGAGGCGCGGAGCGACCTTCGCTGTCTGCATCGCTACTGCTGCTGCTGACGGTGCGGTCGATCTGTTGTTGAGCGAGTGCTTGCTACGTCAGCTCACGCAATTATGTGCAGACGATCGACTGTCGTCTTATTCCCGAGACGAGACACATGCAAGCAGTAACAACAGCACGAGCATGAGAGCGAGTCTCTCGGTTCTTGTGAGATGACAGGGCATTGTTGATCTTCATGATCTTGGACACAACCGAGTTCATGAAGACGAACGACTTGGATTCCCAGAGACAACCTCGGGCTTGCCCACCCCGCACCAAGTGTTGCGACCGAGTACTGTCTGAACGACTACCGAGTCTGCGATCTTTAAGCGAATCGACAGACTCCAGGCGTCATGCCGCGCGCCAGCGTTAGCACTAGCGCAAGACGACTGCTCGCTCAAAGAAGCTGGGGCAACGTGCATGTGTCGTGCTCTGAACAGGACGAGCGACGTGTGTAGAAAGATCGCTCAAGCGACCTTGGCTAGCGTAGCACACGTCTTGAAGCAATACCAGTGAAAGTGCTTGCGAACTCAAGCACCGTGTTGTCCAAGAGCAGACGTGAGCTGCTCGAGTGCTCCAGTGCTGTTGGTGCTGTTTTGACAGAGGGTGGGATTTTACCAACACTCTGTCGCGCGTCTCCACTTGTGAGAACACCAAGCCAAGCGCCGACCAACAGCGCCAACGACAACGACTACCACGAGACGGACGCCAACATCTCAACGCATCGAGACGCTCCGCGTGCACACGCGCACTCACTCCATCGTCCATTGCGCACTCACACACAGACACCGGACACAAGAGACAGCGCGCGCCTGCACCGCCACCTGTCACGCGCATTCCGACCCGTGGCTCGACTCTACGCAACGGCGCTTGTGTTTTTCCATCGCGCTCGCCCACCCCTTCGCGCGCTCCTCCGTTCACTCGCCATCATCCGTCCACGCACACACGCGCTCGCGCTCTGCAATCCACACACAGCGCTCCACGAGCTCAATCGCAACACGTCGCAGCAGTAGCAGATCCACAACAGCAGCAGCATGACGAGCGCAGAGAGCTCTGTGTACGAGCCGATGTTGCCCACGACTGACCGCAAGACGCGCGCATCCACGACGACGCGCCGCTACCCACGGAGCTACGGCGGCTTTGAGTATCAGAAGCGCGTGTGGGAGTCGACTGCGCAGCGCTCGTCGCGCGTGCGCGTTGTCGCTGCACTGCAGCTCGTGCTCGGCGTCCTCTCGTGCTGGAACTACCTCTGGTACGCCATACTCTGTCTGCTATGGACTGCGCATGTGTCGATCAATCGACAGCTCACGACTGCTGCTGCTGTAGGTTCACAAACGTGTTTGGCGCATTCGTAGGCGCCGTCGGTCTCAAAGCCGTGCGGTCTGACAAGATGAGCTGGACGATTGTGGTGCGTCCTGCACGTGCGTCTTGCTCCGATATAGCTGCTCGTAGTCGTACAGGTGCAGCTCACATGTATCAATGGCTCGGCGACTGCTCCATAGTACTTGCTCGTGTGCGCAATGGAGTTTGCGCGCAACGTGATGCTCGCGCCGCACATCTACGCGCGCTACAGTCTCCCGAACGTCGCGTTCTCGCACTACGAGTACTTCCAAGTCGCAGTCATGGCGCTGCAGCTCGGCGTGTTCATTGTACGTCACCCTCGCTTCTACACCATGCGCAGCTGCACTTGTCTTTACAGTGTTGACAGATCTACTGACTCACTGACGCTGACGCTTTGTATCGGAGCAGCCAGCGGCGTTCTGGATCGTATTTGCTGCGACTGCGTCGCTTGCGAACCCACTGTGGTGACCTACCCGATCGTCCACCGCCGCTTATCTAATCCGTCGCGCGCTCGAGCCACTTGGTCGGTCCGACTCGCGCGCCCACGCAACCTCAAGGACGCAGTGCCTGCGTCCATCCATCCAACTAATCAGATGACTGACTGGCACTTGCTCCGAGTAGCTTGTGTTCGGCAGTCTGAGCTGTCAACGACACTGCACACACGTGGCAAGGCGCACACTGTCGTCACACGAGCCACCGCCGCTTGCCGCGACCTAACTTAATACTACAAAGACATAACATAGTATGCTGCGCTGTCATTGAACGATGTGATGCTAGATCAGCGCGACACTGCCGTCTTCGACCTGTGCTTTCACAGCGCGGTACCGCAGCACATGGCGATCGCGCTCGCGCATTGCAATGAACTCGGCGCCGCGGTCGTCGCACTGGAGCTGTCCGAGTGCCGCAGTGCTCTCGCAAAACACAAACGTATCGAGGTCGGGGGCAATGACTGCAGTTGCAACGTATACAAGTTAGACATACCCTCACACATCAAATATATAACGTATAAACACACAAACCATACACGTACGTACCCATGCCATCGGTCGTGAGACTTCGGTGCTCGTCTGCAAACTTGTGGAGCGCCAATTCGGTCACGTGCGTCTCAAAGAGCACTGCGTACTGCTTTGCGAACGCGAGCTCTTTCGGCGACAGGCGCTGCGTCAGCGCAGGGTCTGCGAGCACGTGCAGCGCAAACTTTTCAATCTAGACCAACGTATAACAAGACAGCACAGTCTCTCTGTGAGTCGCTCCACTCGTGTCAGCTCGTCAGTCAATCGATCGACAAGACACAAGACGCACCTTACGAAGACGCGTGCGCAAGTACGACGCGACCATGTACCGGAGTCGATCGATCTCCATCTGGTAGAGCTTGTTCACGAACGCGCACTCTTCAGTCAACGTGTCTTTGCTCTCGCTCACCGAGTCGACGTACTCTTGCTACAGTCATGCATTCGTATACGTTTGAGAACGCACGCTCTGCTCTCAGTCACTCGTTCACAGACGTAACGCAAGATACACACAGACGCACCTGGTTCTTGATCTGGTCGAGCATCTCGGACACGATCTCGTCGTCGTACGGTAGGAGCTCTGGTGCGTTCTGCACATGCCATTGACATCAATCGGATCATCATCATCATCATCATGTACGCTTGCTCTCTCTCTCGCTCTTCATAGACAACCACAGACAGACGCACACCTGCATGCGTACCATTTCGTTGATCCAAAGCGTGCGCATGCGCGCGACGTCTTCATTGAGGTTCTCCTGGTCGAACTCGGCTTGCGCGTCGCCGCTCCCGAGCGCACTCATGCTGCTTCTTGTCTCCTGGTGTTTGTGTTTGTGGGCTGTCGGTTCGCACGCGTCTCGACAGTCACTTGAGTTTAGTATGGTTGCGGATCTAGTAGACAAATGCAATAGCGATATAAATGAGGGAGCACGTACCCATGTCATGAGAAAGGCAAGCGGTCATAGAGAGCATGTGGCGCATACTTGCCTCACGGGGCTCGCGGCCGCGGTCGCGCTGTCCAGTTGCGTGGACTTCGCAATCGCTCGCGCGCTACAGCAGTTCGTGTGTGCGTGAGCGTCCGCACCGAGCGAGCCTCACATAGGCAATGGGCGCTGTCAACTGCTGTCTCCAGGCGACAGAGCAATGCGGTGCGTCCACGTGCGTGATGAAGCTGAAGAGAGCCCAGCTCATCGACTAACGCTGTGCGTCTACCATTGTGTATGTGTAATGCCCACCAAACGCGCTCGCGACGGTCGCCTGCGCAGTCCAAACGACTGGCGCCGATCCGCTCTCGTCCCATCACACGACCGCTACGACCAGCAGGAGCAGGAGCAGGAGCAGCAAGCGAGAGCCCAAGCAGTCGCAATGGACGCGCTCACCATCAGCAGCAGCAGTAGCAGCTGATACTTCACATTTGTCTACATACACACGCGCTCCATCAGCACAAGCACCAACAACAGACGACCAGAGCAGCAGCCTGGACGACGACGATGCGTACACACTGCTGGGTCCCGACAAGAACGACCGATTGCGCACACACAGAGCAGAGCCACGCGACTCGCGCACGCTACACCATCGTCACGACGCCAGCGCACGAGACGCGTCAGTCAAGACTGCGCGTACTAGTACGTCCCTATCAGTTGCAGTCTCAGCTTGCACTGACAGTGTTCACAAGTGCTCACACATAAACTGCATGCATGAGTAGCCCCCACTGCTGGACTCGAACGACGCTATCGCTCGCTACCGAGCGTAACAGCACACACAGCGCAGCGTCTATCGTCGATCCCATTGCGGTCCCAGAGCGTCGGCAGCGGTGCGTTTGCAGCTCTTCGCGTGCGCATGAACCAGTTGCCGCCATCCGAGCCTTTGTCTCTCATGACGCTTCTCTGATCCATCTCTCTCTCTCATGCATGTGCCTCATCAGGACTCGCGACTGTCCGTCTATCGCAGTACCTCTGTGGCTGCACTGACTGTCCACGCGCACAGTCGATCCGCACCGCACTCCGTCGCTCAAGTCCTCTCGACCAAGACGACGGCGATCGCGACAACAACAACAGTGTACTTGCGCGCGTCCTGCTTGGCTGCGCAACATACGACGAGACAAAGCCACTTGAGCCAGCGCTCGTACTCGCAGCGACGCAGCTCTTGCGCGAGACGCATGGCGACGAAGACGCTGCGTTTCGCCACTTGCTTGCGACGTACTATCGCCAGTCGTAGCCCCACGATGCGAGTGACTACGACTGATAGCCATCACGACCAACAGCAACGTACTCTTACTCTTATGCACTCGAGTTCTCTTACACTGCCATATCGACAACCGATTCACTCGACTGTTAGCGATAGCGACTCCTCGGGTCGTTCAGCATCATACGCAGCACGAGCGACAGCTCCTCTGCTGCTGGACGGTCTGGAGGCTCGAGCGCAAAAGCACCGATTCGCCAACTCGGCGATCTTGGACGGACACGACGCACCCATGCGTGGCGTCAGCTTCCCAGTTGCCACGAGCTGCAGCAGCGTGACGCCTGTGATCGCATTGCCGCTCACGTCTCTTGCGTCTGTGTACGGGATCTTGTGCGTATCGAGCTCATAGAGCACGACGCCGAACGAAAAGATGTCGGCTGCTGGACCGTAGTCGCTTTGGCCAGCGATCACCTCCGGCGCGAGCCATCGACTCGTACCGACTCGAGCCGTCATCGTGTTTTGCTCGCTCCGGTACCGCGAGACGCCAAAGTTGGTTAGCTTGGCGCGCACGCCACTCCGGCCGCTGCTGCTGAGCAAGATGTTGCAGGACTTGAGGTCGCGGTGCACCAGCGGCGGTGCGAGTGAGTGCACGTACACGAGCGCTTCAGCAACGTCAACAGCGATCTGGAGTTTGTCGTGACTCCACTGCACCGGCACTTGCGGGTTCGTGAGGTACTTGAGCAAGTCGCCGCCGTCCATGTACTCAAACAGTGCTTGGAGATCGCTGTCTCGAGTCCACGCCACGCCTTTGAGCTCGGCGATGCTTGGGTGCTTGAGCGTCGCCGCGAGCTTGATCTCGTCGATGAACGTCTGGATGCTCTGTTGACTCGGCTCTCTGTCACGCAAGCGCTTCGATGCCAAGAGCTCCGAGTGACCGAGCTTGATGAGCCAGACGTCGGCAAATCCACCGTTGCCGAGCTTCTTGATGTCCTGGACGTCAATCGCGCTCACTTCGAGCGACTGCAGACCGGCGGTGCTCAAGAGTGATGATGTGACTGGCTCCGAGTTTCGTCCCAGCGGATAGGTTGTCGTTCCGGTGCGCACGCCAGTCGTGCTCCAGGTGTCGGTCACCGTGGGTCTACTAGAGTTGTTGAAGACACCGGAGCTGTCTGGGCGCTCTGCTTCTTTGAACCGACTGTACACACCGGCAGGTAGAGTGCTGCGAGTGCCACCTGTCTCGGTCTGCACGATTGGGACGGCAGCAGGTGCGTCCGACGACACTGTAGACGAAGGGGTGCGTCGCCGAAGGATCACGAGCACGATAGCCAGGAGCACGAGCGCACCAGCGCCACTGCCAATGACGATCAAGATCATGTTTGTTGACGACTCATTCTTTGGTCGTGCGTCGCTGTTGCTGGTGCCGTTGATAGACGTCGCAGGGTTCACTGCCACTGGTGTCTTGACGGCAGCAATGCTCGGAGTCTCACTGGACGGACTGATCGCATCAGGCAACATTGGAGCACTGGATGGCGCTGACGTGCTTGACGAGTCTGTGCTGTTTGGGCTGACTGACGTTGGTGGCTGTGAGGATGGCGGTTCAGTTGTCCATTGGGTAGGCGGTGGCGACGGTGATGGCGGAGCTGTGGTCGCTGGTGGTGGCGCTATCGTTACTGGCGGAGGCGGAGTTGTCACTGGAGGCGGTGCTGTTGTCACTGGTGATGGCGGAGTTGTTACTGGTGGCGGTGTTGTTGTCACTGGTGGTGACGGAGTTGTTACTGGTGTTGGTGGTGTGCCACTGGTGATGGCGGAGTTGTTACTGGAGTCGGTGGAGTTGGTGGCCGTGGTGCTGGAGTCGGTGGAGTCGGTGTCGGCGTTACTGGAGTCGGTGGCCGTGGTACTGGCGTTGGCGTCCCGTAAGTGTACGCTCCTGTTCCTGGATTCGGAGTCGGCAGCCGTGGCGTTGGTGTCGAGTACGTGTATGCTCCAGATCCTGGTGGAGGCGTAGTTGGCGGCGTGACAGCCGCGAGTGCAGCGCAGTCGATCACAATCACAACCAGCACCAGCGCGAGGGCCGCAACACGAGACGTGGCGCGATGAGTACGAGCTCTCGAGCACATTGCTTTGAGTTCTGCCGAGCGAGCGAGCAAACGGCGTTGAT
The DNA here is from genome assembly GCA_023333735.1 of Globisporangium takayamanum. Lineage (NCBI taxonomy): Eukaryota > Oomycota > Peronosporomycetes > Pythiales > Pythiaceae > Globisporangium > Globisporangium takayamanum. The sequence goes on from JAASFL010000403.1 coordinate 13,372, forward strand.
CTGGTCCGGTCTGGACGAGCGCTGGAGCGAGGAAATCTGTAAGTGAGCGGTCGACAAGGGATCGTAGAAAGAGTCGAAGCGATTGAATGGTGCGGGAGCTAAGGCTTTGAGAGTGCGTGCGTGTGCGAGCGAGTGGATTATGGGTGGTGTGGATCTGCGCATCCAGCGCGAAGAACACGAGTCTCGAGACTTGACGCTAGATGTATGCAATCTCTTGGTGTGTCACGACTCGATAACCGTGCTCTAGCGGCTCCACTTGCCGCGACTGGTTTCGATTGTACAAGTAGCAGCGCGGTGGATTGAGATCTTGTGATCGGACCACGAGATGCCAAGACAAGAGGTCGACACGAGACGATAACGATAGACTCGACTCGACTCATCCAGAGAGCTATGAGCACAGACATGTACTTGCTCTTGCTTGCATGTACTCATGGCTGTGAAAGCAGCATATCGTTGACTGACACTGCTAGCTGGATCTTGCCATCCGTCAGCGCCATTGAGTGCGACTGGTCCAATGGCTACACTTTTTGCGTCGCCTAGTGTCACACTGTCGTGCGCTGATAATCCGCGCTGCTGAACGGGAGTCCATGAGCAGCAACTGCGCGTTCACGCGCATTGGATTCTCAAGTCGAGTGTGCGCGTGGAGTAGCAGCACGCTCTCTCTCTCTCTCTCTCTTTCTCTCTCTCTCTTTGCGTCCATCCTTAGTGCATCGAGCCGCTCGCACCTCCCTCTCTCTCTCTTATCATCATCAACGAGACTGCATAGTCGTTGCCTGTTGACAAAGGCGCCAAGTGGTTGCCTCAACGCTCTGTTGCTGTGTGTGCGTTTGTCATCGCGGCGATTGATGGCGAATCGCGAACCTTCAAGTGTCCGACTCGTATGCGATAGACACAAGCGCGCGCCACACCGAGTACGATCCGCATATGACTCGACTGACATACAGACTGCGCTGTCGGCATTCGAGCCGAGTGGCGGCGATTGCTCATTTCAACTCTTCCTTCCTTTCAAACGACGACGACATCAACTACAGCGTCGCTCAAATGTACAAAGTCGCGAGGTTCTTTCGGAGTGACCGCAGTGCGTACGCGAGCTCGAGCGAAGTCGGTCGGTCTGCAGGCGATAAGGCAAAGCAGTGGGTCGCCAGCTCCGCAATCTTGGACGGACACGACGCACTCATCTGCGGTGTTAGCTCGCCAGTCGACACGAGCTGCATGAGCGCGATGTCAATGAGCGTGTTGCCGTTCGATCCGCGGACGTTCTCGTACGGGATCTGGTGCGTGTCAAGCTCCGACAACACAACGCCAAACGAAAAGATGTCGGCCGCTGGACCGTAGTCGCCGCTGCCAGCAATCACTTCTGGTGCCAACCACCGACACGTTCCGACACCCGCAGTCATCGTATTCTGCTCGCTCTGGTACCGCGAGACACCAAAGTCAGCCAGCTTGGCGCGGATCTCGCTGTTGAGCAGCACGTTGCGGGATTTGAGGTCCCGGTGCACGAGCGGCGGATCGAACGAGTGGAGGTACACGAGTGCTTCAGCGATGTCAATGGCGATCTGGAGCTTGTCGGCACTCCACTGCACTGGCACACGCGGATTGGTCAAGTACGTGCGCAAGTCGCCGTTATCCATGAACTCAAAGAGCGCCTGCAAGTCGCTCTCGCGCACCCACGCTGCACCAAAGAGACTGACAATGTGCGGATGCCGCAGCGTCGCCATGAGCTTGATCTCGCCGATGAATGACTGGAGCTGCGCGCGCGTTGCATCAGTCTCTCGAAGCCGCTTTGACGCAAAGAGCTCCGAGCCACGGAACCGCACGAGCCAGACGTCGGCAAACGCACCGCCACCGAGTCGCTTCACGTCCTGGATGTCGTCCGAGCTCACTTTGAGCGCCAAGAGGTCGGCGTCGCTCCAGAGCGACGCGGCAATGCCGTAGCGACTCGGGTCGCTCGATCCTGTTCTACGACGCTCATAGCCAGCACTGGTTGCAGTCGTTGTTGTGGCGATCGTCGTCGCCGCCAATGACGATGCCTTGCTCGCTCCAGACTTGCGGTACTGCCACACGACAGCTGCAACGACGAGCAGCACGACGATAATGGCACTGGCAATCGCGATCGGGACGCCGACGCTTGTGCCAGACGAGCTGTTCGTCGCCGCGGACGGGTCGCTAGACGACGAGCCTGAGCTCGGTCTCTTGTTTGCACTCGCGCCTGACGGATTGCTACTGCTGCTACTGCCGCTTGTTGCTGCTGGCGATGGCGCGATGATGCGCGGTCCAGTGATAATGCTCACGTCCTTCTTCCCGACGATGCACACTGTGTACGGGAACTTGGGGAACGTGTACTTTTGCGCCGCGTCGCAGTCTTTCTGCAGCGCCGTCTCAGAGATTGTGAACTTCTCGAGCGTGTAGATGTAGTTTGCCTGCTCGTTCGTGAACGAGACGTTCTTCATGAGGTCGTTGCCGCCGAGGAAGCTGCCAATGCGTTCGCATACAGAGAGAGAGAACAATGGCTCGTGTGTCAGTCCATGGCGGTTCGCCACTGCGTACTCGAGAGCATGCGGCACGTGACTCATGGGCATCGAACGCACAGGTTCGTGATGAGCGAGTGGTTGAAGATCACAGGCGGGAACGTCGTGAGTTTGTTGATGGCCAAGTCGCTGGCGTAGCATCGAAGGATGACCGATAGACAGCCAGACAAAGGACGTGAGAGTCAGTCGCGTACAAGGTGCAGGATCGATCGGTCAGTTCATTGCCTCGAGCCAAGTGGACGGACGTACAGGTAGTTGAGGTTCGGCATATACGCGCCGAACGTGCTGAGGTTGTTGGAGAAGATCGTCCTGGAGGGTGCGTACATCCGTCAGTTGGTTGATCGAGGTGCTCAGTGGTAACGGCCATCGCATCGAGAGACTGGCTCGTGAACGTACAGCATCGTGAGGGCTTTCACAGCGTGCGTTTGATCAAACACTTCGATCGCGTTGCCAGGGAGGTGGCTGGTCGAGGGACGCGACGCAGTCACACTCAGTCAGTCAGCGCAAGGAAGACAGCCACTGACAGTGAAAGCGAGCGAGACAGCGCAACGCACAGAGTCTCGAGCAGTGGGTGCTTTGCAACGACGTCTGGGACGCTCGTGAGCTTGTTGAACGACAGGTTCCTGCGAGGCACGAGGACATGAGCCAGACACGCGGAGTGAGCAAGTGCAGAGCATGTGAGAGAGATGAGTCGAGTGCGCTGGACGTACAGGTACGTGAGCAGTGGGTAGACGGTCGAGTAGGTCTTGAGCTTGTTCGAGTTCACGGCACTGGCGAGTCCCACACATCCAGACACACAGAGCACGCTTGAGATGACACACTCACCAAGAGACCAAGGACACGAGAGCTCGAGAGCGAGACGTACATGGCAATGAGCGTCGGGATCGCATGCTCGGCTGTTATTGCCTCGAGGTTGTTGTATGCGAGAATGCTGTTGGCAGAGCACAGGCATGTCGAGTGCTAGCGTGAGACTGCGGTGCTAGCAGACACTTCATGACAGACACGACCCAGCGCATGCATGGACGCACAGGCGCTCGAGTGTCTTGTGCGCTGTCACAGCAGTCGGGAACGCCGTGAGCGCCGTGTTGGTCAGGTCGACGCGCGTGAGACCAAGTGGGAGGTTTGCGCAGATCTTGTTCGCGAGCGTTGCGAGGTTCAGGTTCGCGAGCTCGAGCGACTTGACTTGGCTCTGCGTCGCAATGAGCTTCTCGTCCACGTCGACGCTCGCGACCACGCCTTTCTTCACTGCCATGAAGCTATTGCCGCCGCGAATCGACCTAAGATGTGAGCAGTTGCACGTCCCATCAAGCAAGCAAGCAAGCGTCAGTCAGTCAGTCTGTCTGTCTGACGACGCGAGCATGACTCTACTGCGAGAGCTCCTCTCAACACTGTTGCGAGGACGCACACTGTGTCGGTGACGCTCAAGAGATTCAGTGGCGCGATCGTCTTGAGGTCGTCGTTGCTCGCCCACGCTGCCGCGCCAGTGTCAACTGAGCTCGTGACGACATCCGTGAGCGTCGCTGGTCGCGACGACGACGCATTCGTCGCAGCGTCGAACGGGATCAAGAAGCTGAACGACGTGTACTCGCTCTCGGCTTGACTGATGGCAAAGCACCGGCAGTTGTCGCCACTGCTGCTACTGCTGCTCGGGATGCTCGATGGCGCCATGCACGGGTCGTGGGTTGGACACGCGCCGCCACAGGTGAACGAGAGCGTGCCTTTTGGCACCGACGCACAGGTCGCACCTGCCACGAGTGTCGTGGCAGTAGGCGCGAGCACTGTAGTCGCAGTCGCGAGCGCCACGAGCACCCGCGTTTGCGGACGATAGCGTCTGCTTCGCTCTGCGCTCGAGCCTCGCATCGTCATGACTGGTGCCTGCTTGTTTGCCGCTTTGACAGCGACGACCGTCGATCACGAGCAAGTTTGGTTGTGAGGCATTGACACGGCGCTCAGACAGCAAAAGCAGCTGGCGGCGATGACCACATGGTGGTCGACCCAGCCAACGAGCAGCGTGGATGAGCACAGTGAACCTTCGTGGTCGGTGCGCAATGTGTGGCCGACCGACTGGCTACATTCCGAGGCAGGACGAAGCGAAAGCGATCACCTGAGCTCGAGAGAATGTTGTATGAGCGCCACAGCATTCTCCTCTAGGGCTGAGATACGATGTGGGAGGCGGAGACCCAACGTAGCCCACGTGTGCGGAGCACTGGATTCTGCTGCGCTGGGGCACTACCATGCACGGCAATGGCGCGATTCTGACGTGCGCGGACGCCAGCAAAGGCATCGGCTCAAACACACGGCACACCACGTTGCTCTACGAACGAACAAGTACGCTTCACTCGGCAAACGCCGCATCTCATTGCTCTGACGTCACGGTACCAGTATACTCACAAGTTGGAAGCCCATCAGATGTACAGACTCGCGAGGTTCTTCTTGATCGTCCGGAGTGCGTACGCGACCTCGAGCGCGGTCGGTCGATCTGCAGGTGCAAATGCAAAGCAGAGACGCGCGAGCTCGGCGATCTTGGTCGGACACGACGCACTCATCTGCGGCGTCAGCTCGCCGGTAGACACGAGTTGCATGAGCGCAAAGTCGGTGAGGCGATAGCCCTCAGCTGAGCGCACAGTAGCGTGTGGCAGGTCGTGCGTGTCGAGCTCATAGAGCACGACGCCGAACGAGAAGATGTCGGCGGCCGAGCCGTAGTCGCCGCTGCCAAGGATCACTTCTGGTGCCAACCACCGACCCGTGCCCACACCCGCAGTCATCGTGTTCTGCTCGCTCCGGTACCGCGAGACGCCAAAGTCCGTCAGCTTGGCGTGCACGACACCATCGCTGCTTGCACGATTGACTCCATTGCTTCCACTGCTGTCACTCGTGAGCAGCACGTTGCGAGACTTGAGGTCCCGGTGCACCAATGGCGGGTTGAACGAGTGCACGTACACGAGCGCCTCGGCAATGTCAATGGCGATCTGGAGCTTCTCTTGGTTCCAGTCGGTGGAGTTGCTCGGGTTCGTGAGGTAGTCGCGCAAGTCGCCGCTGTCCATGTACTCGAACAGCGCTTGGAGATCTGCCTCGCGAATCCACGCCACGCCCTTGAGCTCGACGACACTCGGGTGCTTGAGCTCTTTCATGAGCTTGATCTCGCGAATGAACGCTTCTGTGCGCTCGTACGTCGCGTCGCTCGCACGTAAGCGCTTGGATGCCAGCAATCGCTGCGAGCGGTGGAACTCGACGAGCCAGACTACGCCGAATGCTCCTTGTCCAAGCTTGCTGATGTCGTGGATGTCGTCGACGTCGACGCGAATCGACAGCAACTCGCGGTCGCTCCAGAGCGACACAACGGCGTGGTTGCTGCCCGCACTGCTCTGCACTGTTCCACTTGCAGTCGCCGGGTGCTTTGCTGCATTGGCTCTGCGCTTGGCCACAAACACGTACGTCCCAACGCTGCAGAGCGCGAGTGCTGCTGCAACGGCGCCAACTATGACCAGCGCCTTGCTCGCATGCTTGGAAGCAGCGTCTGTCGACGCATCGCCCATCGTGCCATGTGACCCAGCGCTCGAGCTGCTCGAGCCATTCAGAGCGTTGCCGCTCGTCTCGGACGTTGGCCGCAGCGCTTCGATCGCACTCACGTTCTTGGCGCCGTCGATGCAGACTGTGACGTTAAACTTTCCGAGCATGTACTTACTCGTGGCGTCGCAGTCAGAGCGCAAGTTCGACGCGTTGATCTGGAACTGATCGAGATTGAAGAGGAAGTTCGCTTGCGCGTTCGTGAACGAGACATTCGTCATGCGCTCGTTCGACTGGACGTACCTGCCAGAGCACGTTCGCCCAGCGCACGAGCGTCAAGATGGGCGTTTGCAGTCGCAGAGCATACAGACAGGTGCTGTACGTACAGTACGGTCAAGTGGATGTGGCGAAAGACAACGGCTGGGAACGTGTGTTCACTGCGCAGTACGTGCGACCGTCCAAAGCAACCATCACGGCACTCGAAAACATGCAAAAGCACTTTGTGTGGCACGGGAGGCTTGCCACAGACAGCTGCAGGCACAAGGTTGCTCCTAGCCTTGTGTTTGCGCCAGTAGCGAACGGAGGAATTGGACTGCTGTCCATTCCACTTGCCATCAAAGCTCAGGCCATGCGGCGTGCGACGCAGTGGCTGCTCGCAAAGGACTCACCGCATAAAGAATGCTGGAAAGCGCTAGTCAAGTACGGGATCAGCAACGCCTTCGAGACGCCAGCGGTGCAGCCGCGCGCTTTCACCAAAGCCACGAGGACGCGGATGCTGAAGAACGCGAGCATCTACTGTGTCGGGAAGGAGCTA
>JAASFL010000404.1:0-20191 GCA_023333735.1 Globisporangium takayamanum
CACCTTTAATTGGTAGAATTTAATGACGTTTATCTCAAACGACGCCTAAGATTGGCTAAAACTCGTCAGCGAGATTTGATTGGACGATACAACCAATACGAAAACTACATGACGTTGGATAAACAATGATATTCATCCATAACAACCATGAAGAGGTACGAAAAACATCTATTTTCGATGCTTAAATCAAGCCATTTCGTGTGTGGTCTCGAAAAATGGACACATGATCAGCCAAACGCTGTCGCAAAAGCGAATGCTCGAGCTGCTGTGCGAGTGTCAGCTCGGCTCGGTCAGACTCGTATACGTCGACAGCTGCCGATTTGGCAGCAATGCCAGTCGTTCGCTGGCCACTTACAGTCGCAAGTGGATCCGTCCGCTCGTGCGAGAATCTCACACAGTAGTTGACTTGAGAATATATGATTTCACACGACGTGTTTCTCGCGCAGTTTGACTACTTCAAATTGTACCACTTGCAACGGAAACCCTCTTTAATGCCGATAGTCATAACCCTCTGTATTTCGAATGTACCACCCATTGTGTACCATGTGTACCAGTTGCTTGCTCGTCGCTGTCCATCGAGCCTCGACACACACACACTCGGCGACGACAAGATGAGCAGCGCGAAGGCGAGTCAGAGCGTCGAGGCTGCGTTTGGGCTCTTTGACGACGACAGCAGCGACGAAGAGCAGCAGCAGCCGATCGGCGGCTCGATTGTCTTGGATGCGCTGAGCATTGCGCCTCCGCCAGCTCCAGCTACGAGCACCATTGCAACCAGTACGAATTCAATTGCATCGAGTGAGTTTGATGATCCTGAGACTGTGCCGAGTCTGTACGAGCCGTGGGACGACGTCAAGCCGCTCTCAGTTGGACCGATCGAGCTCGTGCGCGACTGCAAAGGCATTGGCGGATCAAGAGGGTACATCGCTGCGCGCGACCTCGAGCCTGGCACACGCGTGCTCGTGGAGCAAGTGTACGTGCCGTGGCCAAGCGACATTGAGCAGTCGGACCCAGCGTTCTTCATCGCGACGCTCGAGACGATCCTTGCGCGCGTCGACTACAGAGACATCATGGCGCACTTGAGCCACCTGCATCCGCAGCAGCTGAGCGACCTCCCAGACGAGCTCTTGGCAGCAGGTCGTGCCAAGTACAGCGATCTGCTCACGCAACTGCGTCGGGACTTCCAGCACCTCGTACTCTCGCACGACGAGCTCCTGCAGAATGTGTTTGCAATGCAGTGCAACGCGTTCGACAGCGGTGTGTTCCTCTACAACGCCATGTTCAACCACGACTGTAACCCGAACTGCGTCAAGTTCACGCCCGAGGCGACTGCGATCGGCGTGTCCGAAGTGCGCGTTGCAAAGCCGATCCGCAAGGGCGAAGCACTCACGATTTCGTACCTCTACCCGCGCGAGCAGAGCCGCGAGACGCGTCAGCGGAACCTCCGCGAGCAGTTTGGCTTTGTGTGTGTGTGCGCACTGTGTCAGCGTGGCGACAGTGTCTTGCCACCACCGCCATCTGCATCCGAGACTGCGAATGATAGTGGCGCGCGCGTAGTGATGCAAGATGTTGAGAAAGCGCTCGCAGTGGCAGAAGAGCTGCTCAAAGACAAGGCGAACGCAGCGCAAGTGCTGCAGCTCGCGCTCGAAGCGCTCTCCGACGCGCTCGAGATCGTCGCGCACGACCACATCGTGTTCATTCGGATCCACAAGCTCGTGGCCGACAGCTGCGACTTGCTGCTGCAAGCCAAGCCGAGCCAAGACATCCGCGAGTACGCGATTCTGTTTCTGCGCAGCAGCTACGAGCTGCTCGAGCTTCAGCAAGCGTACTTGAACGCAAACCACATGGACCTCGCACGCACGCTCAACGACGTGAGTCAAGGCATTCAGCTGCTGCTGTCGTTCGACCCGAGCGCGCTGCTTGCAGAGTTTAGCGAGTGGAAGGACTTTCGCGAGGCGTCGTTTGTCGAGAATAAGTACCGACAGGAGTATCGGCGCATCAAGCGCTTGTACGAATGATTCAATCGACGCAGCTGCTTCCATTGCTCTGTTGTTTTGTTTAGACATGTTCTTGCTCTTGTAGTTGTTGTTGGTGCAATGAGACTGCTACGCTGATCGTTGTGTGCGTGCACTCAGTTGCAGAGGTTCGGTCGACGATGAATCGATCCAGTTGGTCGCTCCTGGTTGCAGTGACTACTGTCTACAGACGCAGCTTGCTCATCGCGACATTCAGACTCGACAGCTTCCACAGCACGATGCGACCGTCGAGCGCTATGAACACAGAGACAGAGCATCAATGGACACGTGAGAACTAGCGCATGTCGCTCAACAAAGCGCCATTCAGTCGTACCAGACGTCGTGAACTCGGTCACACTGCCGTTCGCAGAGTGCGCATACGCTTGGATGTCGGTGATCGTACTCTCGTGTTTCCTGGTGTCACATCAAAGCCACGTGGGTGCGTTTGTGAGCACGTCGTGCACATGATGAGCATAGCAATTGCAGTACATTCGCAACACGTACGTCCACAGCGCTCCTTTGTCGCTCTGCGTCGCGTCCGACGACTGACCGCGCGACACCTTGCTCTCCCACATACTGCGAGCTGCACAACACATGCGTCAGCATCTTGCTCCTACTATCCATGACGATGATGATGACAGATGACAGATGATAGACGATAGACGACAGGCAACGCATACGAACCAGTGTTGAAGCTGCCCGTGCTGCGCGCCACCGCACTCTGCGCAGGCTTCTTGTCCACGAACTCAAGGAACGACCTGTAGCAGCACCACCAGGAACACGCATGAGCTTCCTGCACTTGCCATAGCTCGTCCTATCGATCACTCGCCAGTTTAAAGCAAGGACGCACCAGAAGCCGCTCGCATCCGCAGAGAACAGGAGCGGGTTGAAGTCGTAGCCGACGCCGACAATCGAGTCGTTCGACAGGAAGAGCACGCGCATCAGCGGGTGGTGCGCAAAGCGAAGCGACTGATCCCAGCACAAGCACACAGATGCCGGTTAGCGACTACTCAGGCACATCTCACAGCCTATTCGTTCTCGATCCATCAAACACGAGTGAACAAACGAACCTGCACAGTCGGGTACTGTCCCGGAGCGCCAAAGTGCACAAAGTGAATCGACGAGCCGTGTCCTACAGCCATCAAACGCAGGTGTGTGAATGTACGTGCGTGTTGGCAGTGCACTGAGGCTCAGCTGCAGTGTGTTTGTACCTGCAAACGCAATGCGGTCGCCCTTTGGCGACCATGCAACGCCGTTCACCCACGCGCTCGCGTTGTCAAACTCTGCGAGCGGCTCGCCAAACGGAGCGAGCGCTGGGAATGGACCGCTGTCAGGAGCACCGTCGACGTCTGCGATGTAGGCCGAGAAGACGCGGCACTTGAGGTCCGTGCTGCCAGTCACGAGGAGCTGACTGTTTGGGTGCCACGCCAGGTCTGTCACGCTATCGACGCAACGCAAGACGCAGTTGTTAGTGCTGTGCGTAGGACTTCTCTTGCAACGCTAGCAGTGCTCAACCATTCAGAAAGAGAGCCATAGACGATGACGTACGTGGACTTGTGCTTCTTGATGATCTTGCTCACCCACCAGTTCTCGGACGCCTGGTAGAAGCACACGGACACGCACTTGGCGCCGCTGCTGACTGCAAACTTTTGGCCTGGGGAGAGAGAGCACAGACGCATGAGCTGGTGTGTGTGTCGATGTGAATGCAACGACTATTAGCACTCGATAGGTATGCAACGCACCGTTCGGACTCCACTTGACGTTGATCGCTGCGCGGATTACGCGCAGCACCACGAGCGACGGCTTCCACTGGCGGTACGCTGCCTCGTACTTCCACACGAACGCGCTGCGGTCGTGCGAGCACGACACGAGCAAGTCCGTCACTGGCGACCAGTCCAAGCCGCTCACGATCATGTCATGCTGCACAGCGTTATGGAGATTGAAGAACCCAGTCACAGTCAGACACAGTGCATGTGCGCACCACAGACGACAAGCGTGGCGTCATGACCAACATCAGCACTTGCGCCTTCCTCGCTCCCAAGCACACACACAAGCATGTACACACCTCGGTGAGCACAGCTTCTTTGCGCCACTTGGTCGCATCGGGCTGGTGGCAGCCCGAGAAGATCCAGATCTCATTCGAGTTTGGGCACAGCGCGACCTTCGAGCGGTCCTTGTTCCACGCGTGGCACGAGATGCCCTCGGCCAAGTGCCACAGACTCGCGTCGCTCATGCTCACTCGCTTCCGTTGCGTTCGCTGCTGCTGTCGTTGTCGTCACGCGCGCGCTGTCGTGCTCGAGGTCGTCGAGTTCGCGTCGAGCTTTTGATTGTGCTAGAGGGAGAACATGAAGGATTAAGTACGGTACGCATGCGTACTCTCGAGCTCGCGAAATACAATCTAACTATATATATTTGTCTAATATTATAAAACAAATGGTCCAATTTTCTAATTTTGAATTTTTGATCCGAAATTTCTGATTTAGTTGAAAATGCATGTTCATTTCCGTTATTTCTGATTTTGTAATAGCCAAACAACTGCACAGTTTGAATTTTGAACACAACGTGATCGAAGTGACCAAGCGAACATGGCGACAAGCGTGTGCCTCGCGGTCGTCGAGGCCGAGGAGGCGATGCTCCAGGTGTTCGCGCTGCAGTGGCGCGCGATCGATCTGCGCGCAAAGCAGCTCCGGAACCAGTGCCGGCAAGTCGAGCTCGACGAAGAGCTCGACCGCGAAGAGCGCGACTTGCTCCATGAGCACGAGACGCTCTTGCGCATGAAAGAGAAGCAGCTCACACAGCAGCACTACGAGGACCGCTTCAAGCTCAGCACTGCGACCGCTGCTGTGCGCAAGCTGCAGCTGCAGACTGAGCAGCTACACCAGCGACGCGAGTCGCTCTTACTTACATACCAACCGTCATCGTCGTCGTCAACAACGACGACTACAGTGGTGCCAGCACCAGCGAAGAAGCCAACGAACAAAGTGACAAAGAGTGGGAAGAATGAAAGCTCTACGTCGAAAGCAAGCAATGGCGCCAGTAGCAGTAGTGCTTTGGGGCCAGCAAAGAAAGCGACAAAGAGCGTCGCGTTCTCGCCGTCGACAGGTACACACACCTCGCGTTCGCGACGACTTGAAGACTCGTTCAATGACGAAGACGACGACAGCGCAGTGGTCGCATCAGTTACTCGCGCGCCCTCAAAGCCGTCTGCAGCAGACGAGCTCATGCAGATGCTCGCCCAGGACAGAGCAAGCGACTCGGAGGGCGAGGCGCCGTCGCTCGCTGATCTCCTGTTCTCGCCGGATGCATCGCGGCCGAGCTCGCCGCGGAGAGCTGGCAACAGCAACAGCAGCACGCCGTCCAAGTTCACGCCGTCAAAGCTTGCGCGCAGCGTGATGAAGAAAGCGCTCGCTGCGCCACTCGAGTTCGACTTCACGCGGAAAGCAGCGCTCGCAAAAGCCAAAGCCGAGCGCGAGAAGCAGCAGCGCGCCGCTCAAAGCGACGACGACAGTGACAATGAGCCAGCAGATGCAGAGACGCCGTCGAAGAAGGCGCTCAAGCGGCGGAAAGACCTCGGGATCTCGTTCACTGACCGACCAACGAGTGCGACGACGTCGAGCAAAACCAATGGCAAGGCGACGAGCATCTCTGCTGCGACTGCAGCTGTACGAGCAACATCCGCAGCGGCGAGTAGCATAGGCAGCAAGAGCTTGATGGAGAAGATCGGCGCTGTGAGTCTCGTGACAGCAAAAGTACCAAAGCCCATGGAGACGAGCGCTGCATCGTCTGCTACCACGACGCACACGAGCAACAAGCCATCGGCAGGCGCAGCCGACGCAGCAAAGACAAAGAAGAAGAAGACAAAGAAGAGCGACGCAGCAAAGGAGAAGACGCGGAGCGATGCGAGCGAGCCTGAGAGCGAAGACTTTCCGAGCCTCGCAGCCGCCAACATCACGAAGCGAGCAAAGCCAAAGGCAAAGACAAAGAGCGAGCGCGACACTGATGCCACTGGCGCACAGGCAAAGGCGAAGGAGAAGTCCAAGACGAAGAAATCGAGTGCTGCCGAGCAAGCGAGCAGTACAGCCGACATGGTCTCACACATGACGCAGATCCAAGACATTGCAACGCCCAAGGTCGCGGGCAAGAAGACGAAGAAGCTGCTGTTCAAGCAGATTGGCACTACGTCTGCGTTTGCAGCAAAGCGCGCCGAGTTCCAGCAGACCCTCGCAGATACTGGAGTTACAGCATCGTCGAACGAGCAGAGTGATGACGACTCAGACGATGCGAGTGGAGTCGAGACGCCGCGCAAAGCTCCTGTGATGAAGCGCAAGCGCGCGCAGGACGCACCAGCAGCACCAGCGCCAGCAGCAGCGAATGCGTACATGCAGTCGCCGTCCGTCACTGCGCTCCTCGCGATGCGGCCGTCAAAGAGTCCGATCGGCATTCGGTACGTCCCAAAGACGCTCAAGTCGCCGCAGATCACTCGCAAGCGGCAGCGAACAGGCGATGAGGCAGCAGCAGGCGACACAACAGCAGCAGCAGCATCATCCACAACATCAGCGGCGACAGCTGCGACTGGACCTACAACACGTCCGCAGAGGCGACCAGTGCGCGACACACGAGGCGCAACGGGTGGTGGACTCTCAGCGAGCGGCGTTGGCGCGAGCGGTCTCTGGGGCAACTCGAGTGCGTCGTTCTTTGATGCATTCGTGAACGGCGGCGCACCGCGTCTGAAGCGCTCAGTCGTGCCGTGAGTCTGGCTCTTCGGTCGTGTCGAGGGATACTCAGTTGTAGAGCGATGCGTCGTCAGTAGTGATCGCATATTGAACGTAGCAAACTCTGTCGGTTCGCTCCTGTTGCTCTCTCTCTCTTCTCATGCGCACTGAGGTCGTCATTGTGATGACTGACTGACTGACTGACTGGTAGCGCTCTATGTGGTTGACACGCATCTCCCAGAGCAAGCGCTCGTGACGGATGCGAGTTGTCTACTGCTGCTGCTGCTTGTGGAGCTCGTTGAGCACGTCGACCGACTGGACGTAGTGGTGCGGCGTGTACTCTGGCAGCGCAATGTCGGCGAGCTCCGCTTCGTGCGTCACGCCTGTGAGCACAAGCAGCGTCTGGAGTCCGCCGAGACGCCCGAACGCAATGTCGGTCGACAGGCGGTCGCCGACCTGGAGCAAGAGTCAAAGAGAGCAAGGTCGAGAGCGTCAGCTTCAGAGTCCTACACAAAGCGGTCGTCAAAGCGATCGTGCGTACCATGCACGTGCGCGTCGGGTCGAGGTTGTACGTCGTGAGGATCGTCTTGAGCAGGTCCTGCGACGGTTTGCCGATCACCGCTTCTGGCGCACTACAAACACACAGACACCGGCACCATGAGACGCCGAGCAGCTACGACAATCTGCTCGCAGTACTGGCGAGTGACGTACTGTCCGACAGCGCACTCGATGGTTTTGACAAGAGTGCCGCCGCCTGGGAGGATCGCACCGTCCACTGGGAACGTCGAGTCTCTGTGCAAAGTGCGTGGCACCTCCCACATTGTCAGCAATCAAGCAGTCGTCCTAGCAGTCCCCTCAGTCTCCCATCGCCCATACACACACGTACGGGTTCGTGCCAATGAAGCGGCATCCAGGGTTCTGGCGCACGCACACAGTCGCGTACGCGAGCTTGTAGTACGAGAAGTTCCTGAATCGAGAATCGACAAGTAGTAGAACACAAGACAATAGAGACGCTGTCAACAGCAGCAGCGAAGCGCATCCAACGCCAGTCTATGATGCGCAGCAGCGTACCGGTCGAGTCCAACGACGACTGCTTTCACGTCCGGGTCGACTGTGAACGGGTTGGGCAGCTCCTGCGCACCGCCGTGCTCGAGCCCGAACGCGTCGTAGCCTTCGTCCATGAGCTCTTGGCCGAGACCCGCTTCGCCGACAAAGTACACTTTGCCTGTGATCTTCTCGTGCTTCATGTACTTCACTGTCGCCCACGCCGACCTGATCGAAACAGACGCAGTTGTATGAGCGAGCGTGTGAGCGTTATACTCACGCCAGTCAACACACCGCCTACTCAATCCACAGACACAAGCACATACGTCACGATTTCGTCCACGACTGCCGTGATGCCCTGCGAAGCTGCAGATACAACAGCACATGTAGCAGAGCACAGGATCAGTCGCGAGCTAGCGATGCGAACGTCGCTATTGCATGACGGTCGTACCAAGCTTGACGACGTATGCGTCTCGGCTCTTGGTCGAGTTGTTTGTCTTCGTAGTGACAAAGAGAGAGAACGCGCGTGTGGGTGCACGGTAATGGCGTGAGCGAGCAGTGGAACAAGCAGGAGAGACGCCGGACGCACCACAAACACGACGCGCTTGCCGAGCGAGCGCAGGAGCGAAACGACTTCATTCGCGCCAGCAATCGCAGCATCTCCGCGCCACAGCACTATATACAGGAGGTACACAGAGCATGCGCGTGAGCGTGTATGCGAGTCGCTTGCTCTTGACATGTCAAGCACACGAGCAGAGCAAGAGCGACGCACCGCCGTCGCAGTCAAACAGGAACGCGTCGATGCCGGCGATCCACTGCTGCCACGAGCTGCTCTCGAGCGTCTGCGGGGTCACGCGCGGCACAGCGAGCGTCATTGTATCAAAGAGGAAGCGTGAAGGGGGCAGCGAGGTCGAGGTCGAGGTTGTGCTTCTGCTTGGCGTGGCGAGAGCTCGAATGACGCAGATTGGCAGACGTACGAATCTCAAGTGTCTACTGACACAGACGCGATTGCTTTGCGTTGTATCGGCTCATAAAGCACGTGAAACAGCCGGTACACAGCAAATGGCTCGAATCGTGTCTGTGGCAATAGCGATGCGCGTGTCGCATGGAGCACCGACAGTGTTGGGTATCAAGAGCCCAACTGCACCTGTGCATCGGTGTGTTTGGATGTGCTGGTACGAGTGCAGCACGAATGTGCTCTATTACCAAGCGTCTCTATCGCTGCAGGTATGGTCTACGCCCACTCGCCAAAGCGCTGGAGCCGCGCATCGATCGCTGCGCGCGTCTCGTCGCCAAACGCGTCGATGCCGAGCTTGTCAAACTGCGCAAGCTCCTTCATCGTGAGGAACACGACGTTATCTGGACGCAGCGGCTTGTCGAGGCGCCAGCGCGCGAGGAACATGCGCTGGTGTCCGCCCTGGCGCACGCCGCTCACGGCGCTCCGGCCGCGCCAGACCTCTTGGAAGATGAACTCAATCTCCTCTTTCTCGAGCTCCATGCGACCGGCTTCAATGCCGAGTGAGCGCTCGCGATCGAGCAGCTTCTGGAAAAGCTTGTTGCGCTGGTCGCGCGAGAGACGTGCCACGGCCTCAGGCACGAACGGCTGCTGCGCAAGGTCGCACAGGACGTACGCCGCCATGGTCTGTCCAAAGATCGCTGGCATCGTCCCGAGCACTGGGATCACGCGCAGACGGAAGTTCTCGACGCTGCCAAACTCGCTCGGACTCTCGGCTTGCTCTGCGTCAAGCGGCAGGAGCTTCGCGACGCTCTTTTCGCTCGAGAAGACTGTCGTGATACTCGATGTCGAGACACCCTTCTTCGCCAAAAAGTAGCGCATCTTGGTCGCCAGTGGGTCGCCTACAAGTGCACATCCATACATAGTAATCATTTGTCAATGCGTTGGTCAGTCAGGCAGGCAGGCAGCCATGGCTCTGGGCGAAGCAGTCAGTGAGTGATCGAGTCACGTACGCACGGCGTCCTTCATCGAGCCGATCTGGAGACGCGTCGGGTCGGCTTTGCCGCCAGCGCCAGTCGCCGTGATGACCTTGAGCTTCTTCTCCGACACTGCGACGAGCAGGGCGAGCTTCGTCTTGACGTCGTCGATGCAGTCGAGCACGTACGTCGGGTTGCCCTCGAGCAGCTCGTCAGCCGCAGCTTCCTCAAACATCACTGCGAGGTCCTCGATCTCACAGTGCGGCACGATCTCATGCAAGTGCTTCTTCATGGCCGTGACCTTTGGCGTGCCCACGTCTGCGCGCGTCGCGACGGCGTGGCGGTTGAGTGACGACAGCGTGACGTTGTCAAAGTCAATGAGCCGCAGCTTGCGCACGCCTGAGCGCGCGAGCATGTGCGCCGCGTGCGACCCGACACCGCCGACGCCGACGACAATCACAAACGCGTCTTGGATCTTCTCAAAGCCTTCTTGTCCAAAGAACGAGTGGATGCGCGAGAGCTGCTCCTGCAGCAGCGCGTCCTCCATGGCGTCCGTGCCGACTGGTCGAGGAGTCACTGCGCTGTTGCTGCTGCTGACTTGCTTCGTCGAGTGTGCACGGCGCTGCTGCTGCTGCTTCATGACTGCAGCATACGCAAACTGCGCAGCGACTGCAGCTGCTGCGCCGATGCCGAACGCCGCTGCGAGCTGGAGCTTCTGCTCGCCGAGACCGCCTCCGCCGATCGCCTTGACCATGTTGTTGCGCTCGCCAGTCAGTTTTCAAATGGCACAAATGCACGCGAGCGAGAGAGAGTGCAAGTGTATAGTGAAATAAATGAAGTGCGATTTGATGGGCATCAAACGTCGCGGCACTCGACGACATCCAAGCGATGCAATGCCTCAGTCCGTCATTCAGTCAATCATGTGTCTGACGCTCTGCTGCTGCAAGTGCTTCGACAATTTGCTCCAAGTGTCTCTGTTCACGCACAGACGCACTCGTCATGCTTTCCCTTCACTCATATGTGATCACTTCATGGTGCACGCAACATCGCACGCACCATGTCGGCGACTCGTCCAAGCAGCTCTGCCTCCAAACGCGCGATCTGGCCGAGTCCATGCACGTCGACATCGCAACCAAACCCACAGTCGAGCAAGACCGTTGCACGATCAACCAGTGCTAACTCAGCGACGCTTGATGAGTTCGCGCATTGTACATCACGCCACGCACTCGGTCGTACCAGATCAGCGAGACGCATGCAGATGAACGGGTCTGCGCCACTGACATCATCGTTCTCTGGCTGTCGCTTTGAAAGGCCCAGCGCTTTTGGTGCACGCAACTTGCTGGGCGTGCGAGGTCGCAGTGCTGCTGTCCCTGCTGCTGGCTTCGCTTTTGAGGCTTGCACGGTGCTGGTCTTCACACCACGGAGTGCGTCCATGCTGTGCGAAAGCAGCTCGAGGCTCGCCACTGCCTTCAGTGTGCTCTGGAACGAGTGTCTACAGAGCGAGAAGGCAATGCAAGTGCAGCAGCATCGCCATACATAAATCGTCAGAGTCGCTGCAAGACCAACCAGCAGAGAGCACATCAGCAGCAGACTGTCGTCCTCACTTGACAAACTCGAGCGAGTCGCCACTCGCAGCATCACTCGTTGTCTGCTGTGCGCTCTCATCGCGACCATCAACGCCATCATTAGCGACAACAGCAGCTGTAGCTGCTTCACACTCGCGTTGCGCTGCTCCTGAGCTGCCATTGACTGCATCAAACTCTGGACTGCAATCGTCTTGGAAAGAGTCTTCAAGACGTGGACTAGTGACCTGGCGCTCAGGACTTCCAATACACGAGTCGCGACGAAGCAGCTTCATCGTGTTCTGTGTCATGGGACAGATCATAGGCAACAAGCACCGCGATACGTGCATCAGACGAGCTTTGTCAACACTCAGCAGCACAAGCATAAACTAGAGCATCGGCTTACCGAGTACTTGGGCACGAGGTTCGTATTTGCCGAGTTGAGCTGCGCGAGCGAGAGGTCTGAGCCGAGCACTTGCTGGCGGCGCGCAAACCCATGGTACGACTGCATCACGTCTGGGTACGTGCGATGGACGTAGTCGTGGACCCAGTGCAGGAACTCAAAGTGCTCTTGGAACACGCCGTCGATGAGCTTGCGCACTGGAATCTCCTGTTTGTAGTCATGAGCAGCAGCCGGAGTGAGCATGCAGTGAACGTGCGAGTCGCTATAACAGCAGCAGCACGCCCATGCAACCTTGCAGATATCGCAGACGTGGAACGCCTTCCGGAGCACACTAAAGTTGCGCTCGTAGTCGCTTCGCGCCTTGGCTTGAAAGACGACGTGCTGGAGACTCAGTTTGCCCGGGTAGAGCGCATCAAAGACTTGGCAGTACGCGATGCCATCCGCAAGGTGCTCGATCTGAATGTACGCACGAGAGTGGATCGCAGAGTGAGCACCAACGAGCGAGAGAGCGATCGTTGTTCAAACACAGACGCACTTTGGTGTAGTCCGTCTCGAGAAAGTCATTGAGCCACGCAAGCAGCTCAAGACGGCCAATGCCGCGCGCTTTGAGCTTGCGCATGCTCATCTCGTGGTCCCAACTACTCAGTTGGCAGTCACTCCTCCTCCATGTGATTGTCTAAGGACATGGCTACAGATCTCGCACTTGCTGCTCTGCACGCTCACTCGCTTCGAGACATCGCTCGAGCTGTTGGCCGATGCGCGTGACGTCTGCCATGCGCAGCTGCTGCTGGCGCCGAAAGAACGCGAGCTCGAGCTCGAGCTCCTTCACATCTTCTATGTCGTCTGTCGGGTTGTCTGGAGCAGCAGCATGCTCTGTACTTGACGCACTCGCAAGATCACTGCTGCTGTTGCTGCGACTGGCGCCACTTGACTCTCGCAGCCCGAGTGGAAGTTGCTTCGGCTTGCGCACGCGCTGCCGCAAGTCAGCGATTGAAGACGAGAGCTCGCGCACCTCGGATACAAGGACGCGCCGTCGCGCTTCGTAGAACTGTACTTGCTCACGCATCTCGCGAGCTCGCAGAGCTCGTAGTTTGAGCTCTGTGTACGCAGTGTGGAGCGCCGCGTTTGCTGCGAGAGCGCTGCAGTCACTATCTCTGTCGCTACTCGCTGATCGTGCTCTCATCGCTGAACTGCAGTCGCTCAGTGCGCTATTACGTTGACGCTTGCGACTGCGTCGGCTGCTCACACACACGCTCGCGTCTTCGTTTTGATCGATCTCGACAAAGCGATCTGGGACTCGCTGCTCGCTCGTGCTGCTGTGCGCAGCGTCACAGCTTGGAGCGGACGGCACTGACGATGACGATGGTGGTGCAAAGTACGGCGCTAGCTCGGGCTTGAGCAGCAGCCACAGGTGCAAGTACAGCACGTCCAACTGCCCACCGCAGACTGTGTAGAACTGTGCGCTGTCTGCGTGCACGTTCACTTGCTGCGCGAGCTGGAGCGCATGCGTGTACGCGGCGCACAGTCGGTGCCACAAGCAAGCGATCAATCGACTACTGGCGCTCTGACGCTGGTTCTGCTGCTTAACTGCTTCGAGCGACAGATCAACGTCTGCAAACATCGCGTGGTCCTTGACAAGCCGCGCGAACGCCGGCACTGGACGGTCAAACGCCTCGCACACGTCTGTCCACACGCTGCTCTGAGCAGCATCTTGCAAGACGCTTTCAGCCATGAGCTCACGAAATCGCGCGCGAAAGCTCAGGAAGAGCACGTTCACGAGTCGGAACACAGCGCCGATCTTGCTATCGTCCATCGCGCCTGGTCGCTGTTCCTCGTGTTCAAAGCTGTTTGGAGACTCTGTCACTGCCAATCGACAAGCTTCGACGTCAGTGCAGTGGTCATTCTCCAGCGATACTGCTGCAGCTGAGCTGTTGTGAGCGCCATCGCCGTCGTCGTCATCGTCGAGTGGAGTCGATGTGTTGTCAGCCGCACTGGTTGCATCAGCGATGCTCGCGCTGTCGAGGCGTGTCGGCTGCAACGTAATCACAGATGCATCGTCACTTGCTGCATGGGCAATGACATCAGGGCCAGAGGTCTCCAGGTCTTGGTCGTGTTCGTGCTCGTGTGGCTGCTGCTGTTGTTGCTGTTGCTGAGCAGTGTCGTGACGCTGCAGTGCCTGGATGAGACCGCTCCTGCTCGCGTTGTACCGCGGACCTTTGCGCGCGATTGGGATCCCGCGGCGCTTGCACTCTTCCGTTAGCTGTGATGCGAGCCACTCGTCATATGGACGAGATCGATCGCATCGCGGCAAGCGCGGTCGCCCTTTGCGCAGTCGCGCAGTCGATGTGGTGGTGGCCGTCGTCATTATGAAGCATGTCATGCACACCTAAGTTGGTTTAAACTTGCATTCACTATACTGTTGAGCTGGACCAACTTTGTATAGTGCGATAATCGAGGGTGGACTACAAAACGAAATGCGACTATGTGTGGACCACACTGGTGTTGGTTGCCCACACCGAAAACGCTTCAAAAGCATACACGACGAAGCGCAAAGCGAGCCGAGAGACCAACTACATTGTAGCAGCAGCACTGCTCAATTCAAGGTAATCGCCTTGGTACGTGCTCTATGAGAGCCGCGACGTCGGCTCCTTCGTCTCCATCGGCTCCATCCCACCCGCATTATTCGACCTCCTCTCACCATTTACGCGCCATGACAAGATGTGATCTGGGACTGGACGGCCTGGTCGCCCACACCGCAAGCAAAAGTATGCCATGCTGGACTGCATGCCGATGTACACAGTAGCAGTGGAGCAGAAGACTCTGTGTGAAGTCTTTGGCGTTCCGCCCTCTACACTTTCAAGAGTCATGGCGGCCACTAAAGGTGCATTGCAAACCACTTTGATGGGTTGGAAGGACGCTCGCATCACTTACCCGACACAAAAGAAACAGGCTGTGATGACAGTGAAGATCGAGTCGCTGGTCAAGGGCGTGTGAAGGTTCGTGGAAGGCAAAACTACAACTCGTCAGCTCCAGCTAAAGCTCGGCAACGACCGTAGCGCAGTGTCCGGCATAGGCGTTGCAGCTGACACGGCGTTTCCTGTTCTAAAGGGACTCTGTGGCAAAATCGTCGCACCGCTTAAAGAAGGCGATCTTGAACGCGTGCCTACGACGTCGCGGCTTACAATGATAGCCTTACTCAACGCTTTCACATCTCTCCGTCAAGCCGCATGGGGCATTGGCGCGCCAGACAAGTGCCATCGCGTCTTACTGTCACCACTTTTGCTTATACGTCAAAAACCAGTAGATATAAAATGTGGACAGCAAGTGCAGATCAATTTTTGAAGCGCGAGTTGCAGAGGTAAAGACTCTACGCACAAGGACGTCGACGTACACCACACCGCAACCGCACATATCGATGTGACAATTCTCTGTAACTCCATCGGTGGAAAAATTCGTGTGTGCGGGCTCAAGCCGATAACCACTCATGGGGTCAAGTTGCGTGTTGGTAGAGCATTCTACTCTACCGTAATTTATTTGGTTGTGTCACGAGGAGTGTTTATGCGGGATCTTCAACTACAAACTATCGTCGCATCACCAGCTAGCTGGCCAACAACTCGACACAACGCACAATAGCGAGTGAACACAGACGATGAAGCAGCAAATGGGCGTGTCAATCATCGAACGCCAATTCGCGAACAGGTACCGCGGGGATCGGCGGCAAAGCAGCGCTCGGAACTGACATCGCCGACATTCGAGTCAGCAATCGATCCGCAAGTGATATTGATGGAGCTACTAGAGGTGCAGGCGCAGTCCCATAAACAGCTATGCAGGAGGCGCATACGATTTAGACACTGGGGATCTTGCAGTCATCATGCCCTGACGCAATTTGTTTGATATGCTTGCGGAACTGTGAAAGAGTCGGCGCGAGCAAAATCGAGCTCAATCCTGGAAGCGGCGGTTGGTGTCTGAAGTCGTCATTCCTCGAATGCAACGCGCCACATTACATGGTCTGCAACCTTCGCAAGCACGTAACAGAGTGGCTTGCTGCAAAGCTCGCCCATCCTGCCGAGAAACGCATTGCTCGCCGAGAGTAGCTTCCGTAAACGACCAGGGAAGCGCTGCTTGCTCCTAAGAGACCGGGTATGATGTAGCATGCAAAATCAGAACTCAAGGTTCTGCAGACCGTTCCATGCACATTTCTTGTCCGAACAGTTGAGGCTTGAGATTGGTCGACTCGACAAAACCAGCCAGTCAATGCGTGACGCAGATCGTTGAAACCAGAAAAGACCAGAGAGCCTCGCCAGCATGTCTTGGGTCTCCGCGAAACGTCAAACAACATCGAGCCTGAATCTGTTGCTGTAGAAAGCTTGTGCGCGCTTATGGCTTGCGCTCCGTACCTCCCAAACTTGGACGTCCGCATCGCGGCATGGAGATCGCAAATTTCTCACGTGATGGATTGGTGAGACGAGTATCCGCTACGACAAAACAGTTGCGTTCTAGTCCTTTTTACTGGCCAAAATTGACGTGGAAGCACAATCACCTAGAATAACACACACGCTGGAGGGTCAGATGCACGGTGGCCTGAATCAGTTTTCCCGCTTTTGAGTGATTAGCCGAGTGGTTTGCAAATTCGTTAATGTGATTCGCAAAGGCACGGGTTCACACAGGAGTTTTCCAATTTATGTTGAACGTGTAGGTTTTTTTTTCCAAATTGGTCTCTTTTTGGATGATTTAAAACGTGTGCGGTTTTCGTCCGAATGATCAGTGTCACCACCTAACGCACCAGGACAACGGACTATCGGACTAGCGAGGAACCATGTCGTGAATCGGCCGACAGCGCCGACAGCAGCCGACAAGGAAGTACGAAAACAAAATTTGAAAACTATCAGACTAAATGCGTAATTGTTTTGCGGGTGGGTGGTAAAGGAGGGAGAGGAGGGAGAGGAACGCGTGGCTGTGACTGAGCGCTTTTCGACACAACACAACCAGTGCGAGACCAGCGACGCGGCGAGCAACGGAGCTCTTGAGCGAGCGAGCAACAGCACGCATGAGCGAGCAACAGCAACAGCGCGCATGAGCGAGCGAGCCGCAGCATCACAACAAGCGAGCCGCTGCAACACGAGCGACGAGCGATATCAACATGAGCGCGATCGAACGAGCGTACGTGGTACTTGTGCATGAGTTGGTGTGGAAGGCGGGGATGCAAGACGTATCGCGCAAGCGATGGTGAGTCTTGCTGTGCCTTCGCTGGTGTGTGAGCGTACGATTGCATGGCGGTGACGCAAGCTGTATCGTGAAAGCGATGGTGAAGCTTGCTGTGCTGTGCATCGATGTGTGCTCGCGCTACAGACTCAATGTATTCTGCATGTTACCTGCCAACTCGTGCCTCTGTCTCGATGTACTTACGGCGTACAAGCGCTCTACGTTGTCTCTTGAAGGCTGCAATGACCGTGTGCGGCAGGTTTGACGCAGGCTCTTCAGTTGGAGTCCAGTCGACGAGGTAGTACCCATTGCCGTCGCGCACAAAGGTGTCGAGATTACGGCGGACGTCCCACAGCGGCTGACCCGCGAGACTCGACTCCGCCTCGCTTTCGTGAGCGTCCGTCGCTGCCTCGACTGTTGCTGTTGCTGCTGATGATGCTGATACAGGAGCCGATGACGCTGACGCAACCGCAGAAGCCAACTCTCCAACACTCGCCGGCGCCTCTACATGGCGCTCTCCAATGCCTAGCCACTGCTGAAGATTCTCGCGGCGCACGTTGCGGACTCCTCGTTCATGAAGCCCGCTGATCACGAGAAGTAGCACCTCTTCGACGTCGTCCGCCTGGCTCACCTGATCGAGAATCTCGTGTCGAAGGTAGCGCAAGGCCTCACTGTTAATCTTCATTCTAACGAAGTGCGCCTTGACCACTCTGATTGCCGTCTTGTTGAACTCCTTCTTCTCCATTGGTGCTGCTTTTGCGTTGTAAGCATGCAGTGGATGCAGGATGGCCACGAAATGTCACCAGGATGAACCAAACTCAATATCTAAGTTTGAATCTAGAAGCTAAACTTAGAAAACGTATCCTGTGTCTCTTTTGGGGCAGGATCGACGACCTGTCCGACCTCGACACGAACAAGATAATCTCTAATCTTAGTGTCAAGCTCTCCTTGCTGGTGCACTATTCTCAGCTGCTTGAGCAGATCGGATCCAAACTTGCGGTTGATGCCGAAGGTGCGCAGACTGTCGACCATCTTCACCTTTGCTTCTCTTCCCAGTCGCATCACGTCGTCGACGTAGGATGGAGAGCTAGGACAAATCCGCGATGAAGGAAAAGCTTCATGTACGCGCCGATTTGCTTCGAGGTCAACTTGTACTGACGACTCTCGCACGCCTCCCAAAGTCGAGGGACCTTCGTGTACCACTTGAACAAAATCGAGGACACAGACATCGGGAGCGCTCGGCCACGCTTGTCTTCTTCTCTGTCTGGTGCTGGTACTGGCTGCTGAACGTGTAACGGGGTCACCGTACACTTTCTGCTAGGTACGACTGGCGAACCCCACTCCTGCATATTCCTTTTCGGATTGATTCTTATAGAGAGGTTCCTCTAGAATAGAGGTACTCTTATTAGAGCGCCCTGCATCTGAGTGGCTCTCAGTACTCCCGTACTTTAGCGGAGAGCACTCTTAACATCAAATCAAAAACCTCAGTTGAAAAACACACATTACACTCAAGCTTCCTCTGCTATAGTGTAAGCAAGTCACTCCCGTGACACCTGGTAGCACTTTGTAGTCCGTCCAACGACTATGAGCGTCCAGCCGATCGACAGCGACGACCCGTCGTCGCTGTCGATCGGCGACTTCCAGTACCTCACTCGGTACGAGTGGGAAGCGCTGCGCCGCCTAGCAAGCACTGCCGGCATGTCCGTCGTCGCGGCGATGCTCACCACGACGCCCGAAGTGCAGCAGCGCAACGCCATCCAAGAGTTCATGACACGCGAACTCGCCGACGCAAGTCGGCGAAGCTCAACTCCCGCGTTGTCGAAGCCCGACGTGGTCAAGCTCGATGTCTCCAGCTACAGCGGTGAAGGCACCAAGCGCCTCGCACTCAACCGCTGGTTGTGCGAGGTAGACATCGCAGTCCAAGCGCGTCAACTGTCCGGCGAGTACGCTCGCACCCACTTCCTGCTCTCCAAGCTGTCAGACAAGGCGAAGGAGTGGACACTCGGCAAGCTCGTCGCGAACCCATCGTGCTTTCCCACGATGGAATCGCTGAAGAACGACCTGCGGCTGGCGTTCGAGCCGCCGCAGGATGAGACGCAACACCGCACGGCGTTCTTGACGCTGCGTCAAGGTCGCTCGTCCATGATCGACTACATCCAACACGCCCGTCACCTGGCGTCGTGCAGCGTGAGCAACCCGATTGACACTGTGACGCAAGCTCACGTGTTCATCTCCGGCATGAACGCGGGTCATCAGCGCTTCTACCTGACTCGCAAGCCGCCAGCGACCCTCGAAGAGGCGTTTACGATCGCTCTCCGAGAAGATTACAGCGTCCACGCATCGCGTCACCAAGTGTCGTTCCCTCAGTACGAGACCGAGCCCGAGTCGATGGAGATCGACGCCATCGTGCAAACGACACCACCGCTGCGTGGTCGCAACGGTTCGCCAAACGCGAGCTCCAACCGCGGTCGCACCAGCGCAGGGAAGCCGATCGCTTGCTTCCGCTGCCGCAAGCTTGGTCATCGGGCAGCGGTGTGTCGCGCTCCAGCACCTGTCCTCGCCGTCATCGAAGACGACGGCGAGGTGAACGTTGCTGGACAGCCAAAAACGAGAGTCACCAGTAGGAGCGGGGCGCCCTACTGGCCGTGCAGCAAGGAACGTTCCTCCGGTGGCAGAGCGTCCTCCTAGCCCCTCTGCGCTACGCACGCAACTCAATGCCACCACCCCCAGCAGCGACTCGAGGTTGATCGTACTCAGTCTCCACGTCTACGGCGCCAGGCGACCTCTGCGCGCACTGCTGGATTCAGGCGCGACGAACAACTTCGTGCGCACAGAGACGATATCTCTGCTCTCCTCGCGAACGCGCGTTCGCGAGCTTCCAGGCGAGATGATCGTCAAGTTCGCTGATGGTCTACCCGGTCGCTCCCGCGGCGATCGGTCTCGTTTGAGTCCCAGTTCGACGGCTTCAAAGGCCACGACGAGTTTCTCGTCGTGGAGCTCAACAGCGCGTTTGACTGCATCTTCGGCATGCCGTGGCTCGCGCGCCATCGTCCGGATGTCGACTGGCTTAATCGCACAGTCAAACCGCGTGACATTGATGTCAACGCGGTGCTCGCAATGCTCCAAGCGAACAACTGGCCGCACGTTGCAGTCGTGGATCCCGCCTCCACGGCGCTCACGTACCACGAAGAGAGCGATGGCCCTTCGTGTGTTGCGTGCTACAACCCTTCGTGCGCCTCCTCGGTCGAGCAGCGGCTCCCGAGTGGTAACTCTGCACCGGATCAGTGGGTCACGGTGCGCAACAGTCGACGATTGAAACGCGTG
>JAASFL010000405.1:0-20178 GCA_023333735.1 Globisporangium takayamanum
CCAAGTCAGTTGCAAGGACACACAGACAGACATCCTTTGTACTAAGGCGATTCGAAATGCATCTTGATCACTCGCTACACGTCTGCAAACGTCTGTCTTTGTAAGAGCATGAAGGACGCCAGTGTGTGGAAGACTGCAGGCCAAGCGTTCACTCATTGACAGAAGCATTGAGTACTTGCCAGTGAGCGTAGTCTCTAGTTTCTAAGGAGCTAGTTCAGAGCCATCAGCAAGAACACCTTCGTCTTGCGTCCTAAGGCGGATGTTCCAGCCCAAGCAAGCGTTGATCAATGCACGGAACCTAAAGCCTTGAAACATGTTAGAATTTAAAACAGGTTTCACTATCAAATCTTTCTAATCCCTTCGAAATGCGATTCATGTTTGAAAGGATGCATACCAAACGTATACAAATGTCAAGACTAACGAGTCTCAATTGCTTTGCTCTGTTTCGCGCCAAGAACTCAAACTCTTGGCATCTGCCATCGAGCTGCAGACGTCGTGTGTGCTATCTCGCGTGTGCTGCTGCTTGCGGCATGGACAGCGCATCTGCATCAGCCACCGCAGCAGAAGCATTCACAGACTTGTCCACGATGGACACGACGACGACAAACAACGCCGCTGCGTCGGCTCTGGCGCCGCTCCCGTCGCTCAGTCCAGCCGTGTCGGCTGGCGAGACTGAGAACATCGCCGTCTGCATCCGCGTGCGGCCGCTGAATGAGCGCGAAGTGCGCAGTCGCGACTGCAACGTCCTGCGCACGATCAACGCAATGAACGTGATCACGATCACCGACGTCGACGGCGCGCCGCTGAGCGGCAAGCACAACGTGTTCCAGTACGACCACATCTACGACGAGACGCGGTCGACGCGGCACATGTACCACCAAGTCGCGCGGCGCATCGTGCGCTCGACGCTCGACGGCATCAACGGCACGATCTTTGCGTACGGCCAGACGTCGTCTGGCAAGACGTACACGATGCAAGGCGACAGTAGCAGCGATGGCGCCGTGCTGTCGCCTGCCAGCAGCAGCTCGACTGGCATCCTCCAGCTCGCAGTCGACGACATCTTCCAGTACATTGAGCGGTGCGACGACCGCGACTTCCTCCTGCGCGTGTCGTTCGTCGAGATCTACAACGAAGTGGTGAAGGACCTCTTGACGACCGACGCAAAGGGGCAGAACCTCAAAGTGCGCGAAGACCCGCGCAAGGGCGTGTACGTCGAGTGCCGAGAGGAGATCATCACGAACCAGCAGGACATCCTCGCACTCCTGGCGCTCGGGAACCAGCGCCGCACGGTCGGTCAGACGACGATGAACGACCGGAGCTCGCGCTCGCACAGCATCTTCCGCATCGTGATCGAGAGCAAGCACAAGGCGCAGTCGCGGCGCGAGTCCGAGGACGATGTGAGCGGCGCCGTGCTCGTCGCGTGCCTCAGTCTCGTCGACCTCGCGGGCTCGGAGAGCGTGCGACACACGGCAGCCGAAGGCATTCGCCAGCGCGAAGCTGGGAACATCAACAAGTCGCTCCTCACGCTCTCGCGCGTGATCAATGCGCTCGCGAGCAGCCGCCCGAACGCGCCGTTCCGCGACTCGAAGCTCACGCGCTTGCTCCAGAACTCGCTCGACGGCAACACGCGGACGCTCATGATCTGCTGCGTCACGCCGTCCGACCGGTTCCTCGACGAGACGAAGAGCACGCTTCAGTTCGCCGCGCGCGCCAAGACGATCCAGACGTCTGCGAGCGTGAACGAAGTGCTCGACGACCAAGCGCAGCTCAAGCGCCTCAAGCGCCAGGTCCACGAGCTCCAGCGCCTCGTGAGCACGGACGCGATCGAGTCGTTGAAAGCCGAGAACGCTGCGCTCATGGACGAGAAGAGCCGCCACAAAGACGAGTACGCGCGCCTCGTGGGCTTGATCCTCACGAGCACGACGCGCACGACGCGCGCGACGAGTGCGACGAACGGCGGAGGTAGCAAAGTCCGGACGAAGCGGTCGCGCGAGACGTGGTGCCCTGGTGACTTTCCATCGACTATCGGTGCTGGCTCAGTCTCAGGTCTTGCGTCGCCAAACGTCCAGCCACGCAAGCGCCGGTCCAACAGCGACGCGAAGGAGAACGTCCAGCCGCTGAACCTGCTCAGTGCGCTCGACGATGGCAGTGATGCGAGTGACGATTTCGACAATTTCGACAACTCGGTCGAAAAAGCAAAAAGTAGTCGAAAACGCAGAACTTCGCGCGAACGGAGTACGCGACTGCTGAGTGTCGTCGAGCTCGCGCTTGCGACGTACCGTCGCGACAGCAGCGACGCAGACGCACGGGCGTTAGCAGATGCACTGACGCAAGTGCACACGCTACTGCCGAATGAAGACGACGTCGAGCGGCTCACTGACGTCTTGCACGAGCTCCAGGCGCTCGTGGACCGGAGCGCGAGTGCGCAGCACCTCCGCGGCGAGAACGAGCTGCTGCAGATGGAAGTCGACGAGCTCCAGCGCAAGCTCAGTCTGCTCGTTGAAAGCAGGAGCAGTAGCAGCAATCAAGACGATGACGTTCAGGACAGCAGCAGTGCCATTGAAGCGCTGCGGCAGCAGCTGACCGAGTCGCAGCAAGAGCTCGCGACAGAGCGTGCGCGTGTGGCAGCGCTAGCCGAAGAGAAGCAAGCAATGGAAGACGAACTCGCGGCTCAGATCGACGCAATGCGCCTTGCAATGGCTGAGCAGCAGCGTGTGTTTGAGACCGAGAAGCACGAGCTCGAGCGCCAGTTTGCGAGCCAGACGGATGAACTGACTGCTCTGCGAGCCGACGAGATTGCGCGACTCGAGCGCGAGCTCCAAGCGAGCATCGATGCGTTCAAAGCGCTCGAAGTCACGCGTCTCGAGCACGAACAGTGCGAGACTGAGCGAGCGAGTCTCACAGACGCAGCGACAGTGCTCAAGGAGCAGCTCCAGCAGGCGGCGACAGCGCAAGCCGACTTGGAAGCCCAAGTGAAGTCACTTATGGACGAGAAGCTGGCACTGACGACCACCGTCAGCGCACTCGAGACCGAACTCGCAGCAATCGCTACGCGCGTGAGCTCCACAGAGTCTGCAGCTGAGCAGCGTCCAGCTGAAGCTGAGTCTTCTGTTATCGACAATATTGACACTGTCCAGAATATCGAGACTGTCGAAAATGTCGAAAAGGCAGATGACCGCGACCACGACCTCGCGAGTGAGCTCCAGAAGCTCATGCACGACATGAGTGCGCTGCAGTTTGAGCTCGAGCACGTCCGAACCGAGAAGCAGACGCTCGCAGCGGCAAACGACGCAATGACCCACGAGCTCAAGCGCCTGCGCCAAGACCTCGAGTACGCCGCGAACGAGAAGCAGGCGAGCGACATCAACATCCAGGACCTCAGTGCCGAGCGCGCGCAGCTCGCAGACGCGCTGCGGTCGATCAAGAGCGAGATGGACGAGCTCCTCGTTGCGAACAGTCGCAACGCCGAGCGTCTCGAAGTCGAAGTCGTCGCACTCCGCGCCGCCAAGTCCAAGCGCGACGACGACGTCGAAGCTTTGGAGCGCAAGCTCGCAGCTGCGGCAGACGAGAGCACGCGGCTCAAGCAGAAGCTCGTGGAAGTGGACGACGACAAGCAGTCGCTGCTTGCGACTGTCGCGTCGCTCGAAGCGCTCGAGACGAAGCTCCAGGAGCTCATGGGCGAGCGCGAGCGCCACGCAGCAGTCGTCGCAGCGCTCGAGCAGCAGCTCGTAGCACTCGAGGCTGAGAAGCGCGCGTGGCTCGAGAGTAGCGGCCAGGCGCAGCAGCAGACGGACAAGGCAGATGTCGCGAGTCTGTCGCGCGAGATCGCCGAGTACGAAGCGACCGTTGCGAGCCAAGCGAGTGCGATCGAGCAGCTCCGGGCGGAGCTCGCGCAGAGCGACGACGAGCACGCCGCACTCGAGCGCCGCATTGAGGAACTGACCGACGCAGAGGCGCAGGTCGCGACGCTCGAGCGCAAACTCGCAGCGCTCCAGGACGCGCAGGTCGCTCAGCCGCAGCAGCAGGCAGCTGCCAGTCCGACGGCCACGACTGGCGCTACGACCACCACTGTCGAGGCTCCAGTTGACGAGTCGACGAGCAGCAGTGAGGGCGCGTCGACCGCGCAGCTCGCAGCAGCAGAGACCGCCAACCAGACGCTCGCGCTGGAGCTCGAGAACGTCACGACGCAGCGCCGCGAGCTGTTGGAAGAGCTCGAAGCGCTCGAAGCGCAGCTCATGGACGAGTCGCAGGAGAAGCTCCGGCTGACAGCAGCGGTCGAAGCACTCGAGACGCAGCTCCGCCACGCCGACAGCAGCGCGTCGGACCTCGCGCGCGCCGTGCAGGCGGAAGCCGCGCTCTTGAACGAACTCGAGCAGCTCACGGCGCTCATGGAGAAGCTCGAGGCGGAGAACAAGGCGCTGCATGCGCAGCTCGCACAGACTCGTAGTCCCAGCAGCCGCCGCCGCAGCCAGAGCGACTCGGACGACACGGTCGAGTCGCTCCACCAGCGCCTCGCGATCGAAGCCGAGCTCCGCGCGACGCTCGAGCTCGACGTCAAGTCGTACGAAGAGACGCTCCAGATCGTGCGCCACGAGCTCACGAGCAGCTCCGAAGCGAGCGCCGACTTGCTCGAGAAGCTCAAGCGCATGGAGGACGACGTGGCGGCCATGGCGCGTGCGAAAGAGCAGGTCGAGCGCGACTGCGACGTCCTGCGTGAGCGGCTGCAGCGGTCGGAAGAGGAGCAGCGCGAGCTCCGGTATCAGCAGACGCAGCGCTTGGTCGCGTCCGACGCGAACCATCGGTCAGTGCATGACACGGTCACTGAGCTCCAGCGCACAGTCGCAGAGCTCCGAGCCGAGCTCGAGGACGCGAACGAGCGACTCGCAGCGCAGCAGCAGACGCAGCGCGCAGCGTCGGACGTTGCAAAGACAGTCGACGACCTCCAGCACGAGCTGCTCGCGAAGCGCAAGGCGCTCGCAGTGCTCGAAGACACGCTCGAAGTGACTCGTCGCGACGCTGAGGAGCAGCTTGTGCGCTTTAAGACCGAGTCCTCGCAGCACCAGGACGCTCGCGAACAGGCAGAGCGCGCGTGCTCAGAGCTAGAGCGCCGATGCGCCGAGTTGGAGCAGCAGCTCCAGGACGTCGACGCGTCGTGGCGTGCACGTGAGGCCGAGCTGAGCCAGCAAGTGAGTGCTGATCTCACGAGCATGAAGACCGCACTGAGCGACGCCACGAGTGCCAAGGACGCTTTGGAGTCGCAGCTCGATGAGCGCGAGGCGCAGTGGCGCGCGCGTGAGGCAGAGCTCAGTCAGCACGCGACCGCTGAGCTTGCAAGTGTCAAGACCGCATTGAGCGACGCCTTGAGCGCCAAGGACGCTTTGGAGACGCAGCTCAATGACCTCGAAGCACAGTGGCGCGCCAAGGAGCAGGCGATGCGGACGCAAGTGGCGGAAGAGATGGACGCGCTCCGGGAGCAGTGCCACGAAGCGCAGGACGAGCTCGAGTCGTACACCAAGTACGCAGACGACGAGATCCACAAGCTCCGCGCGTCCGTCGAAGCGAGCGACCTGGAGCTCGACGAAGTCACGCGCGCGTCCAAAGCCACGGAAGCAGAGCGCGCAGCACTGGAAGCAAAGCTCGCAACGCTCTTGACGTCGCGAGACGACGCAGTCGAGCAGCTCGAGCGCGAGCTCCACGACGTCTCGACCAAGTCGCAAGACGCCGAGGCAGCGCTGACAGACGCGCGCGAGCAAGTCGAAGCCATGAAGGTGGCGATGGAGAAGCTCGAAGGCGAGGCGTACGAGCACCGGAACGAGCGCGAAGACCTGTCCGAGGCGCTCAAGTCCGCGCAACTCGAGGCGACGCACTACCGCACGGCACTCGAAGCGATGCACGCAACGCGCGACGAGCTCACGGCGCTCGTCGAGACGCAGAAGCTCCGGATCGACAAGCTCGAGAAGGTCAAGATGACGACTGAGACGCTCGCGCTCTTCCGGAAGCTCAAGCGCGATCGCGAAGAGCTCCAGCTCCGAGTCCAGGCGCTCGAGCGCGCTGCGACTGACGAGTCGGGACGGTCAGACGACGAGCTCCGTCGCGTCCAGGCGCACGCGGCAGAGTTGGAGCAAGCACTCGAGCGCGAGCAAGCCAAGTACCGCGACATGCGGAGCGAGCTCCAGCGCTCGGTCCGCGACGTCATGGACAAGGCGCAGGACGAGATTCGGGCCATGAAGGACGTCGTGCGCGAGTGCGAAGCGCAGGTCCAAGCTTTAGAAGAGCGCGTCGCGACGCTCACGCGCGAGAAAGAGGAGATCGCGGCGCAGAAGGTCGGGAACGTGACGTACCTCGAGCAAGAGAACTTGGCGCTGCTCGTCCAAGTCCGGACGCTCAAGAAGCGACTCGAAGAGCGTCGAGGGCATGAGCAGCCGCTGCGGCTCAACGTTCATGACGACGACGACGACACGCACGAGCACGAGCACGACGCGTCGGCTGCAGCAGCGACTGCGATCCTCGCAGACGCGTCCAAGGTTCGGTCGAGTAGCGACGCTGCAACAAAGCCCACGACAACGACAAGTGCGTTCCTGCTTCCACCATCGTCTTCAGCATCTTCACTCACAGGAGCAACTGGAAGCGACGCTGCAGCTGCCAAGCGCGACGACCAGGACGACGCACGACCTGCGTGTGCGCAGCAGTAGCAAGAGAGAGGGTGAGAGAGAGACCGTCATCATCGTCATCTGAAGTGCCACTGAATGAACGCTTGTATGTGAAATGGACGCCAGTGACCTGAGTCTTCTTGTCAGTCAAAGCGAGTGAACGATAGGACAATGAACGAAGGAGGACGAGGACACGAGAACGACACGCAGATGCAGTCTATTGTATTCAGTCTGGGCACGAGCGGACGCGAATGTTCCGCACGCTTTCACGCAGGAGAAAAGAGTTGATCCTAGCAGCTCGC
Organism: Globisporangium takayamanum; assembly: GCA_023333735.1. NCBI lineage: Eukaryota > Oomycota > Peronosporomycetes > Pythiales > Pythiaceae > Globisporangium > Globisporangium takayamanum. Next base: position 6,953 of record JAASFL010000405.1, read on the forward strand.
ACGTTTGGACGCCAGTCAGTGGTGACGGGCGTGATATGACTGCGCTCACCAGCTCGTGTCGCCGTTCGCGCTCTCCATCTCGCGCTCGTCTTCGTACTCGATCTCGACGTACGGACCCGAACCTGTTTGTTTCAATGTGTCACAACACGTCATGACACGTATGCAGTCAGCATCACTGTCACAAATCCAAGCAGTGACACAGTCACAAATGTACGTACGCTTCTTCTGCTTCTTGCTCTTCGCACTCGGTGCGCCCGCAGACTTGCGCTTCTTCGACGCTGGCGCAGCATCGTCGTCATCACTCGCATCCTCGTCGTCACTGTCGTCCGCATCCGCATCTTCGTCATCGCTCTCCTCGTCGTCGTAGCGCGCAAAGTCCTCCAAATCGCTCTCGTCTTCGTCAAAGTCTTCGACGTACTCGACTTGCCCAGCGTCTTCGTCGTCACTCTCTTCCTCGTCTTCATCCGACTCGAATGCTTCGTCCTCGTACTCCTCTTGCTCGCTCTCTTCCTCCATCGTCTGGCGCTCGCCCGCCTTGTCGAGCACTTTAGAGAACTCGCGCGTAGGAAAGTTATAAATATCGCCGTACGTGCCTTTCTGCAGGCGCTCGAGCAGCTCTTTCTCGATCGAGTTGTCGAGCTTCGCGGCCGACTCGGCCTTCTTCTCGCGCCGCTTCTCTCGTCGCTCAATCTTCTTGTTGATCACCACGAGCTTCGGCTTGGTCTTCATCCGGAGCTTGCGCATGCGCATGAGGTACTGGTGGATCTTTGTCAAGCGCTGCTTGTTCTTGTGGATGAGCTTCTTGGGCCAGAACTGCAGCTGCGCGTCGATCTGCGCGAGCGACTTGGTGTAGTTCTTTGACAGCTTCACGCGCTCCCATAGTCGGTTCGGCGTGTGCGCGCGCTCGATCGTCTTCATGTACAAGTAGCACACGCCTTCGTGCTCGCGCACCGTGGCGTACCGCGAGTTTGCGAGTGGACACGCGTTGCGGTTGCACAGCCCCGAGACGTTGTACTCGTTGCGGCAGAACATCGCACCAGTGCCAGGGAGTCTGTCGCGTGACAACAAAGCAGTAGCAGTTGCGTGACGAGCACAAGCATATTAGCGTGAGTCGACTGATCAACGCTAGCACATACATGCATACATGCACAGAGACACACACACACACAAAGCGCGACGACGTACTTGCTCTTGAACGAGCAGAACTGCTTGGAGATGATGCCCCAGATCACTTCATCGTGCTGCATGGTGGCGATTGACTGTTGCGAAAGCGGTCGTAGCGAAGATGCACAGCAACAAGCGGCGCTGGAGTTGGTGGTGCACCAGACACTGGTAGTAGCAGCAGCAGTGACGCGAGGTGAGACGCTTCGACGACCGACCGAACCAAAGAAGCGCTTGTCTGAGTGCTGGCGGTGCGACGCGAAGAGCTGCGAAGTTGGCAGCCAGTCAAATACCAGACAACATGATGTGGTCACACAAAACTGTCTTTGTGGACCACCTGTATTTGCAAGAATCACTGTATCTCTTCAATTAAATCCGATCAAGCATTGACATCTTCAGTCGACCACATGCTGTCTTCATGATCAACCTCATCGTGTCGTCACGCTTGAGACTCCAGCAGGCAACGTGTAGCAATCTCTCTCAAGAGCAATCGTCGGAGCAAACGCGTACGCAAGTGAGAGGTCATTCCTAGAAGCTTACGCTCGACGAATGCCCTTGCTACAAATAAAAGAGAGACGCTCTCGCTCTCGTGCGTCACGAGTATGTTCCTGCTCCTTACTCGCTCGCGCACGTCTTGCGTCTATAACTGCTTCTCGGTGCTCGCGTCGACTTTCATGAGCATCTCAATGTCCTCCGAGAGGCTCTTGAAGTCGAGCTTTGGGCTGTAGCGCTTGAACGGCACACCGTCTGGTCCAATCAGGAACTGCACACGTCACACACACACCGTCCGTCAGTCCTCTATCTATCGCTCTCGCCTCACAGCCACACAGCCACAGCCAGTCACTCAGGCGTACCTTTTCAAAGTTCCAGCTCAAGTCTGCGCGCGAGACGGGCATCCAAATGAGGCGCATCGGGTGCGAGAACACGCCGCTGGGTACCGACATCTCGTCCAAGAGCGTCCGGTCCGACGGGAACGGCAGCGAGAGCTTGAGAAAGTTGAACACTGCGTGCGCGTTTGCGCCGTTCACCTCCATCTTCTCCGTGAGCTTGAACTTTGGCTCAAAGCCCTTGCCAGGGCGAATGTACTTGAGACTCAAGTAGATCTCTTCGCCATTGAGGTTCTCCTGGTGCCCAAACTGGTTGCACGGACAGCCGATGATCACCAAGTCTGGGTACTTGTCCGCGAGCTCGTTCATCTGCGTATACGCCTTCGCGGTCGAGTTGCAGTGCGACGCGACGTTCACGAGCAAGATCGCTTTGCCTGCGTAGTCGGCCAAGCGGATGTACTCGTTCCCCGTGAGCGACTTGAACGAGAACTGGTGCGCAGTCTTGCGCCGCTGCGGTGCGTTCATCGCATTCGCGTTCGAGCCGGCCGAGCGCTGGCGCTGGAGCGACGGCGCCATCGGCACTGCGACTGCAACTGGGATGTTTTGCAAGTACTGCTGCTGGTTGTGGTGGTGGAAGTTGCTGCTGTTTGCGCCATGCTGCTGGTGCTGGTGCTGCTGCGCGTGCTCGTCGCCACTGTCGCAGCCTGAGCTCGATGGAAGTTTGAGCATGTTGTTGTCGCGCTCTTTCTCAATCGATCGATCGATCGATATATCAGTGGATAGGTAGAGCGCGTGGAAGAGAGATGCAGACGCACTCGATGCGGGCTTTGCAGGTCGGACGCTCGTTGCTCAATGCGCGCGTAGTTGTTGCTCGCGTGTCGGTGAGAACGAATGTGCGAACTGCTGCTGCTGTTGACGACCTTGACTGCCTGGTCGACCTCGTTTTTTGCACTATCCATTCTTTCTGCCGTCGCTCGAAAAGACAGTTTGGCGTGTGGCGCAAAAACGAGTACTGGAAAACCACTTGCTCGTCAAGCTGCATCCGCACTTGATGCTCTGCTGCTGCTGGCGTGTCACGGTCGTCCTCGATCGCGTCGTCCATGCCACGACTACCACCAAATGCACGTACAAGTCGAGGCGACTGGGCAATCGAGAGGACATCCAGACGAAACAAACTCACAACTAGTACGCTAGAAGCAATGTGAATGTCGATTCCTCTCATGCACACACACGATGTCGACTCTGGATCTCTCTTGGTGAGCTTCTACAACGTGCTTGGCAAGATCTGCTGCACACGTGCAGCAATGTGCTCAGCGAGATTGAGAGAGCGGGCGAGAGCGCAGTCTGGCGCAATACAGCGGATCTCATACGACCATGCACTTCTTCGTGTGTCGTAGATCGAGGGGAGACATGGGCTGTTTGTTGTTGTTGTTGCTGCTCTGCATCTCCAACGTGGCAGACAAAGGGCACTCGAGGCGAGACATGGGTGTGTTCGTCACGTGTGGCTGTCAGACGCTCTGCGATATTGGACTCGTAGCACGTGCCTTGGCAACAACAGCGTCCATTTCGCTGTGTCCTGGAACCAAAGCAGCTGAGGTCGGACAGCACAGGCGAGCTCGTGGATCGATAGCAACCAAGCAAGTGTGAAGACACTGCTCGCTTCTGCTCAGCTGTCCGATGTTTGCGAACCGCAGCCTTCTTCAGCAAACCTTTGGAGCTCAATCCGAGCCGTTCAAGTGCCAGTCGTCTCCAAAATGGTTCCTACTCAACCTTAAGACGCGCATGTGCCAACTCCCAAGTGATTCGTACCGATTGTCAGTGGACGATCAGAGCATCCGTCTGTACACGCCATCTCGAGCGCGCTCGTCTTCCTGCACTGCGACGAACCACTCACTCACTCCTCATCGCCAACAGTGTCCACATGACATGACAGACGTCCATCGCAATGCGACAGACAGACACTCCACTGGAGCATCACAACAGGCAACGACACTAGATGCGCGTCGCAGTAGCAGATCTCAACTTCATAACGTACTTCACAGTCACATCTACTTCTCCTCTCTCCCTCTCTCTCTCTCTCTCTCGCTACACGGAGACTGACCGCGCAAGCGCTGCCAAGCGCTGCTGCAGCTTTGTCTCGAGTCGGTGCTGCTCTTTCGCGGCGCGCTCTTGGTCGCGCTCGACGACTTCTCGCCACTTCGTGAGCACATCGAGCTTCTCGAGCACGAGGCGGTGCATGAGCAAGATCACGTGCTCGCTCGCGTCGAGCTTGCGCGACGCGTCGATCGCGAGGCCGCTGTTCGGGTCAAAGTGCGTGCGCGTGCGGCGCGCAAAGTCCGCGACTGCCTGCGGGAACTTGGGCACGTCGACGTACACGAGCTCGGGTGCGAACTCGCGGTACCGCCGACGCGCTTCTGGTTGGACGCAGTGCCGCGCAGCGTCAATGAGCTGTCCAGCTTCGACCGTGTTGGCGAACGGACCGCTCGCAAAGTCCATGATTGAGCCCGTGTAGTCGTCTGCGACGACCTCTGCGAGCGCCGCGCGCAAGAGCTGCAGCGCTTTGCGGTACAGCGCAGTGATCTTCTCGAGCTGTTTGGTCACAGACGCACACGCGTGGACCTCAGACGCGCACATGGCAATGCGCGCTTGGACTTGCGCGGCTTCTGGGACGTGCACAGCACTCAGGAGGTCTTTGAGCAAGTCCTGCTTCTCGCGCTCGAGCGCGGCGATGCGCGCTGCGAGGTCCGCGTCCGCCTTTGTACTGCTGCTGCTGGGATGGCTGCTCAGACTCGCCGAGTACATGGACGCGCGCCAGTCTTCCAGGAGCGAGTCGGACTTGCGCTCGAGGTGCTCGACCTCGGCGTCGATCTGGAGCGACTCGGCCATCTTCTCACACAGCTTCAGCTTGAGCTTCTCGGTCTTCTGGTCCCGGTTGAACGAGAAGAAGCGGCGGAACGTTGTGCGCTCCTGCCGCGCGATCTTCTCCTGCAGCTCTTTCTGCGACTGGAGTACGAGGCTCGAGCTCCGCTGCATGCGCTTGAGCTCGCCTTGCACGCGCTCGATCTCTGAGCGGCTCCCACTTGGCGGCGGCGCGCCGAGCTGCGACGACACGCGCGCGAGGCGCTCGAGCTCCTCTGTCACGTCTTCAAAGCGACGGAAGAGGCCGCGGTCGAGCACTTTTGACGGCGCCCACTGCGCATGCGCGCTGCGGTGACTGCTGCTGCTCGTGCTCATGCTTGCGTTGCTCGTGTAGCTCCGGCTAAAGCGCGGTGCGGGCTGACTCGCTCGGCTTGCGCGCGACGCCAGCGCTCCAGCGGACGACGACGGCATTGACACTGGCGCAGCCGATGGCGGCTGGTCGGCCGACGTCTTTGCGCTCGACCGCAGCATCTGCGGCATGCTCATGACGCGGCTGACTGCTGGTCGCGTGAACGACTGCGGCGCTTTGACGGACGGGTCAGTGCTCGCAGTTGTGGTGGTGGTGCGGCTCTCCTGCATGATCATCTCAGCGGCGGAGGACGACGACTCGCTCGCGTCGGTCGTCGCGGACGGCGAAGACACAGACGATGAAGAAGACGCAAAGTGCGGCGCCATGGCTCACGTGTGCACGCGTGCGCTGAGAGGACAGGAGCAGCAGGAGTGCAGCACCCGAACAACACACACGCACAACGTGCAGAGCAGAGAGAGCGCGGCGCGCAGAGAGAGCGCGAAAGCCGGAGCTGCTGCGACTGCGAGCTGCTGCCGTCGGTCGCGTTGGTCGAGGAGTCGACGACGATAACCAGCGGTGGCGAGCAAGCAGATCACAGCAACCTCGAACTGGACCTTCCGGTCGTGCTTCAGACTGCAGTGGTGGTGGATAAGCTGCAAGTGACTTGGGTTTTGTATGCAGTGGAGATGCGCAGTGCCTCGTTTTTGGCACTATCCAACTGCACTGACCATAGTGAACAGCTGTCACTCGATTATTGCACTATCGTATCGCACCGTTGCGCGTGAAGAGCCAGCTTTCGTCAGGCGTGCTTTGCGTCACGCAACTACAAACTCGTCCAACATGGTCTCTCTCAAGCGTCTCTCGTTGTTGTCGTCGTCGACCACCACCGAAGCGCTACTGCTGCTCGTTAGCAACAACATGCCACGCAGCATTTCAACGAGCAGCAGCTTGGTCTCACGTAGCAGACCGCAAGCATGGAGTGCGATCTTTGCGAATGGCAGGCAGACACACGAACATCGTCCTAATCCACTGATGACGTCATGCTGGACTGGACTGGAAGGACGATCCTACGACTGTTGTTGTTCTTCATAACATCCTAGAGATCGATAGGCCGACAGCCAAGACGGTGGTTATCTATGTACGATCATCACGCTCACTACACACTCGCCACTTGGTCTCAGTTCCACTGCCCCATGTTCACATCGTCCGAGCCGCCAGACGGATCCATGTCTTGGTCGCGGTAGTGGCGCGCCAAGAGGTGCGACTGGTAATCCTGATCGGTCAAGATCGACCGCGAGTGCTGCTGCTGCTGCTGTTGGTGATGGTGGTGCTGCTGCTGCGTGAGGTCGCTGCCAAACAAGTTGTGGTGCTGCGTCTGCTGCTGGTGCGTCTGGTGGCCGCCGAGCTGCGAGCTGAAGATGTCGTGCGCGTGCAAGTGCGACTGCGCGTCGTCGCCATAGTACGCGCGCTGCTGCTGCTGCTGCTGCGACGGCGCTTGACTTGTACGCGTCGCGTCCGATGCAGACAAGAACGCAGACGACCGGAGCGTCGCAGCGTTTGCACTCGCAGTGCCAAAGTGCGAGGCGCCAGTGAGGTCGTGCGGCCGCATGACGACGTCAGCAGCACTCAAGTGCGACGTCGCGTGGAGGTGCTGCTGCAAGTCCATGCCCATGTGCGCTTGTTGTTGCTGCTGCTGCTGCGTGTGGTCGACATAGAGGTCCTGCGCATTGCTGAGTCCGGACATTGAGAGTCCTTTCGGGACGTCGCCGTAGAGCGGATGCTGCAGTGGCCGCTGCTGGAGACTCTGTTGTTGTTGCTGCTGTTGCTGTTGCTGGAGGTGCAGAGGCACTTGGTGTTGTTGTTGCTGCTGCGAGAGCTGCTGGTGCGCGTGCGAGAGCATCTGGAGGTGCGGCGACGATGCACCTGCGTGGTGCACTTGCTGCTGCTGCTGGAGCTGCTGCTGTTGGTTGCTGCTGAGCTGCGGTGTCGACTGCGCAGTCGGCGCTTGAGACGGTGAGTGGTGGAGACTCAAGTCTTTGCCACGGCCGAGGCCAAGCGACGACGGTGGCACTTGCTGCTGCTGCTGCACGACGCGCTGGAACTGCTGGTGCAATTGGCTCTGCATGTGCTGCTGCTGTTGCTGTTGCATCGGTGGCGCAGGTGGCAGTGAGAGCTTTGGCTGCTTCGGTTGCTTTGGCGGCTTGGGCTGCGCCAGTGGCTTTGGCGGCGCAAGCGGCTTGCTCGGTGGCGGTGGCGGCACCGCGACCACTGGCTTGCGCTGCTGCTGCTGCTGCATGTGCTGCTGCTGCTTGAGCACTTCGAGCGCTTGGTTGAGAAACGCTTGCTGCTGCTCTTCTTCGCGCTGCCGTTGCTCCTGCTCTTGTTGCCGTTGCCGTTGCTGTTGCTGCTGACGCTCCTGTTCAGCACGCTGGAGCTGCTGCTGACGTTCCTGTTCAGCACGCTGGAGCTGCTGCTGACGTTCCTGTTCAGCACGCTGGAGCTGCTGCTGACGCTCCTGTTCAGCACGCTGGAGCTGCTGCTGGCGCTCTTGTTCAGCGCGCAGGAGCTGCTGCTGTTGACGTTCCTGCTCTTGTTGACGCTGGAGCTGCTGCTGATGACGCTCTTGTTCAGCGCGTTGGAGCTGCTGCTGACGTTCGTGCTCGGCGCGCTGGAGCTCCTGGAGCTGCTGGTGCTGTCGCTGCTGGCGCTCGTGCTCGGCCCGTTGCTGCTGCTGTTGGAGCAGTGCGGCATCTTTCTTGAGCTGCGCAGCGCTCTGGCGCTCTTTTTGCGCTTTCGTGGGCTTGCGCGGCGCAGCAGCAGCAGGTTGCGACGGGAACAGCAGCGATGGTTGTGCAGCAAAGTCTTGTGCACTGAACGCTGGTGCTCTCGACGACGGCGCACTGGCATTTGCTGCGTCCTGCTGCATCGTGTAGGACGACGGTGCTTGAATCATCACAGTGTTGCTGGTGTTGCTGCCACTGCTGCTAGTGTTTGACTGGAACTCGGTGTGGAAGAGGCTGTCGGCATGCACAGGCTGCTGCTGCTGTGGAGCTGGCGCCTGGCCATCGAGAAAGTGTCCTGCGTGACTCGGACGTTTGTGGTCGTCGCCGTAGAGCGAGAACTTGGATTGGTCCGGCGCTGCGGCATTCGGCGCTGACTCGTGAGCATACGACGCGCTGGTTGCCGCAGCAGTCGACGTCGCCTCCGTCGCAGCAACTGTGTCACTGCTGCCATTGTCGCGCTTTGGCTCAATCTCGTCGTCGAGGTTCAGGATGAGCGTGTGGCTCGGGTACTTGGACACGACTGTGTCGAGCGACTCGTCGGGCGTGAGGTCCGCGAGCGTCGCGCTCGCTTCGCTCAGTGGGATCTCCTCCGCGCTGCCATCAGACTTGGCACTGCTGTTGCCGCTCTCGGTCATGTCAATCACATTCGAGGACGGTGGTACCTCAGGAGCTCTATCAGTTGAGGCGTCTTCCCGAGCGTCCTGGTCGACGACGACTTGCTGCGTCTGCTGCGACGACGAGTCGCTTGTCTGCTCTGTCTGCAGCTCCGACGACGGCGATGTTGATGACGGCTCGACGCGCTGCTTCTTCCGCTCTGGCTCATCGCTCGCATCACCAACAGGCTTGCGATCGTGATCAGCTTCCGTGACGCCAGCAACAGCAGCTGAAGCATCGTCACCATGTCCAGTCTCGTCGTCAATCTCCTCTGCGTCGTCGACGTCGAGCTCGTCGTCGTCGTCGTCCTCGCCCTTGATCGCGCGGCACTTGCGGTGGAGCAAGTCGGTCAAGTCGATGATCTCCGAGCTCAAGTGCTCTTCACGCGCAATCTTCAGGACACCAGCGAGCGTCTTGCGCATCTCTGCGCGACGCGCACGGATCGCTGCGACGTTCATTGCGTAGTTTGCAAGCTGACGCTCCATGAGACGCCGCGACGGCGGGATCTTCACGCGCGCAAACAGCGCTGGTGTTTGGACGCGTCCAGCACTCGCTTCGCCCTTTGTCGTCCCGAGCGCTGCGAGCGACACGTCGAGACTCGCAGTCATCTTCTCAAAGTGCGCTTCCATCGTCGCCCACTCGTTGATTGCGCGCGCCATGCTTTGGAGCTTGTCAAGCAGCACTGTGTACAGCAGCTGGTCACTGCTCGAGCTCATTTGCTTCGTTGTCAAGCGGTACGCTGGCACGAACCGCGCGCTGATATTCGTTGCGCGGATCCAATTGCGTCGATGCGTGAGGCTCTCGAGCACGACGTTGTCGAGTGCGATCTTGTGTCGACACGCCGCCAAGTCCTGGTCGTACTTGGCGATGCGGTCGACGATCGTTGAGACAGCACGAGCTTCGGTCGCACGCGCTTCTTCGAGCGCCATGAGCTCAGCTTCAGCAGCGCGCAGCCGCTTCTCTGTGCGCATCGACAGCGTCCCCGTCGTGCGCTCAAACTGCGCTTGCGACGACAGGATCTGGTGGCGCAAGTCAAAGATCTTGACGAGCGCGTCGACTTCCGACGTCCGCGACAGCGCTGGGTCTGCAGTATCAGCATCTGCAACAGCGTCGTTGTTGTTGTCGGTGCTAGCGTCGTCTTCAGTAGTCGCCTCTGCGATCTCGCGATTCCCAGTCTCGACCAACTGCACGAGCAGCGTCTTGGCGAGATGCACGAGCGTCGCGCCCGTGCTGTTCGCAATGAGATGCTGGAGACATCCATCCATCCATCCAAACACACACACGACAGTGAGCACATCATCGCGTGCTTTAGTAAAAGGCAGACAAGCAGACACGGCGTACCATGCGCTCCTCTTTGCTCGAGACGTCGTCCATGAGCGCGTCAATGAGCGCCAGGAACTTCTCCTCCGGCTAGTTCGTGCATACAAGTGGAAGTCCGTCAGTGTCGCTCTTCCCGTTGTCATTGCTATCAGAGACACAACTCGCAGCCGTACCGTTGTTCCAACCACAACACTGTCACTTGGTGTTCCAACCACAACACTGTCACTTGGCACAGCATCCTCGTCCCGAGGCGTCGCGCTTTCGGCAGCATCACCAGTAGCCTCTGCGACTGGCGCATCCGCAAGTGGAGCAGCCTCGTTCTCGCCCGACGCACTTGTATCAAGTTGCTCTGTGTCGTCTTGCTCTGCTGCTGTTCCAGTCGTCGCTGGCGAAGCGACAGTGGCGCTGTCGACTGCATTCTCATCTGCAGTGGCCACTGCCATGCTATCGCCATCGCCCATGTCGCTTCTGCGGGTCTCCGCGGCGTGGATCCTCTCGACCAAGATGCGACGTGTCTGCTGAAGGAACTCAAGGATCCCGTCGGCTTGGCTCGTGAGGCACGAGTCGCAGAACCACGGCGTCGACGGGACCTAACAGCGCCATTCGCACAAGCCACAGCCAAAAATCGTCAGTGCCTCTGTAGCCGAAACGAACCACCACCACCACCATCATCATCATAGCGACACTAGCGCATGTGGGAGGACGCACGGCGTTGAGCGCTGGCTGCGCGCACTGGAGATGCGTCTTCCCAAAGCATGCGCTGCACGCTGCGACGTCGCCACTAGCGTCTTTTCGGCACTTTGGGCATTTCTAGGATCGTAAAAGCAAGGCACGTCGCGAATGAGTGATGGTCAGTGCAACTTGCAGACGGCAGCTGCAGTTGCTAAAGTCCGCACCGGTGCAACAGGCGCAAGGCGCGTGATCTCGACTGCTGCGTTCACGAGTCGCTCTTTTGCAGCAAGCGACGCACTTGCGGTCGACGACGCAGACGGCGCTTTCTTCATCGTCGTGCGGATGTTCGGACCGCGCTTGCGAATGTTCAAGCGGTCTTTGATGTCTTTCAGGCTCTCGCCAGACGCAGCAGAGAACATGGACGACCAGCCAGCGTCCGTCTTGAGCGCTGCGAGTCCAAAGCACAAGCAGCAGCAAGCGCAGTGGGTCAGTACACCATGGACGTGCACAGGTACGTTGTACATGATAGAGAGAAAGGAGCGTACAGGGGTTGAGCGATCGCTTCATCTGGAGCGCGCAGGGCACTGGGGACTGGTAGATCGTGTCTTTGAATTGGATCGAACCATCGGGCAGCAGGTCTGCGTACACGCGCTTGCGGTAGTACGACACAAACAGTTTCTTCGGCCCTACAGCGCGCGAGCGAGTCAGTGAGCAAGCGAATAAGAGAGACGCACGTGCAAAGTGAATGCGCTGTCAGTCGTTGCACACCGTGGCGAGAGAGAGATAGAGGTTGGCATCACACACACATGTAAGCACAAGCAGCACGCACCTGGTACGAGGAAGTTCTCCTTGATGAGAGCGACCAAGACTGCGCGCGCGTCGCCCTGTTGAGTGGTCGAGTCCAAAGACGCCAAGAAGAGATAGGGAGTGTGAGAGAGTGAGCACATGTCTTCGAGTCGCAAGAGGAGATGGCCATTGTAACGCCACCGAAGCATGCTACAGATGCACCATCGCCATCGCCATCGCACGACGAGCTGATCAACGCACCATTTTCGCGCGCTCTTTGCTTGTTTGTGTGAGCGTGCCAGTTCTGTAAATGTATTATATCTACACTATTCGCGAAATGTACAAACGTAAAAATCAACTAAAAGAGGATATTCGAGTCTTGTTTATCGGATCAAACTGGTTCTATCTGCATAAAGAGGAGACAAAATCTCGTTGTAGAGTTCACAGCGTACAAAGTACATCTGCATGAGCACTGCGCTCACTTCTTGCTCATGACTCCTACTCCTGCTCCCTCCTCGTCAGATGCACACGTCATTGGAGTTGTCAATGTACTGTTGCTATCGAGCCTCAAGGCTCAGACTTCCAGCTGTCGTCGCTCGTTTGTGCGGCTGCAGCAAACAGTGCACAGGTTGAAGCGCAGCGGCGGATAGCCACTTGGGAGCGGGACGTCAAACGTCGCGGTCCGATCGACGCGAGTCAGCAGCGACGGCGCCGCTAGCGCTTGCTCGACACCGTGCACTGGCACGGCAACGCCACCAAACAGCGACGGCGCGAACACGACATCGCGTCCAGCAGGTGCACTTCGAGATGGCACGTCACTGAGGGTCTGCAGCACCGAGTCGGCGAGCGGCGTGTTCCCAAACGACACTTCGTGCACGACGCGGACGCCGTTCGTCGCTGGATCGCGCTCAAACGCGACTGCGAGCGCGGCGAAGCGCCACTCTTTTGCACGCAGTGCAGCCGGCCGCGGCCAGAACGTGCAGATGCCAACAAAGCGCTGCACGACGGCGCTCGCGAAGTACTCGCTTGCGAGCTTGATCAGCGCGGAGAATTCGGAACCCACTCTCGACTTCGATGACGACGAGTGGCATGGCAGGCTGTCCAACTGGTGGATCGAGCGCCATGAGCGCCGCATCCGGCTGGACGGTCATCCCGGACGAGAGCTCAAAGTACTCCTTCACCCAGCACCGCAGTCCATTCGCAGCTGCGTACTCGCTCGCGATTGCAAGCACTGGTTTTTCAGCACTCCCAATGGCCGCGTATGGCACGTCCGTGAGGTAGAGCACACTGCTGAGCATGGAGTCGTAGACCTGCACAAACATGTCCCGCGTGACGCCACGCGCAGCTACGACGACAATCTCGGTCTCGTCTTCGCCGCTCTCTTCGAGTTGATGATACAAGAGATTATGAAACCAGCTCTCGGCCTTCGCCGGCGCCTCCTTCTCGATCACGTTCTTCACTGTTCGGCGCGGTCCGAGCATCGTGGATGTTAGTGCTTGTGCTGTGCTGGTGTTTTGCTGCTGAAGAAGACAATGGAGCAAACGCGCGGATGGTTTAGTGGCGTGATGGTGAATGCTGCGAAACGAGCACTGCCGATCCGCCAGAAAACTTGGGCTTACCAACTGACCATGACAAGATGAATGACAGTGCGTGAGTGACAGGAAGCGATTCGGACAAGCGAGTGTCTCATGGCGTAGGACCTCTCCTCAGTGCACAAGTTCCGAGCCGAACTGGATCTTGTGCGCCACCTCCGACAGCACAGCGAGCTTGTGCTGGTGCATTCGCGTGAAGGACGCGCGCACGAGCATGACGATC
>JAASFL010000406.1:0-20175 GCA_023333735.1 Globisporangium takayamanum
GCACGTGCACATGACTACACGCTGCTGCTCGGTCTAAGACGTTCGCAAACGTGCTCGACATCGCGCCGTCGCTTGAGAACGCGCGTTCATGGCAAAAGAACAGCTCCACGAGCTCCAAGTCGCCACGCTTGGTTGCGAGCAGCGCATTTGGTTCACTGATGTGGGCGCAGAATGCTCCGATCTGGTGTACCAAGTGGAGCAGCGCCATCACGTCGCCAGCGGCATCGCGTTTCGACTGCCGAAGCGCGAGCGCGACTGTGTTCAGCATCGTTGACGTGAGGACAAAGCGACTTCGATTCTGAGCAGCTGTCCTCGTTGCGAATCGAAAGAGAGAGAGATCCTCAGAGCAATCGCTCATGACGCACGCATCGATCGCGTATGTCGTTGTTGGAACCGAAGACGGACAGCTCTTTGGCTGGCGCGTACCGACAGCTCATCAGTACGGGATTGATCCAGCTAAAGGCATCGGTGTCCACGTACTCGTCGTTCCAAGTGGCTAAGTAGAAGCTCTGCTGAAACATCCGTGAGTGCGTACTGCCGACCGGAACGAAGCAGACTCACCTTGTTTGACAAGCGTGCGGAGCCGTCGGTGTTCTCGTTGTACTTGGTCGAGGTTGTCGGCATCCTCGCACTCGGTCGAGCATTCGGTCGAGCATTCGGTCGAGCATTCGGTCGAGCACTTGGTTCGTCGAGCACTTGGTCGAGCTGCACTGGCTGCACTGGCTGAACTAGTCGAGTATGGTCTTGCACTCGGTCGAACACTCGGTTCGGCACTCGACACTCGACACTCGACACTCGACACTCGACACTCGACACTCGACACTCGGTTGGTCGAGCGTCGATCCAGCGTCGATCGGGCGATTGCCGAGCTGCTAGAAACGACGTCGCTCCCTGATTTGCCTCAGTATCGTGAACCCATGCGATGCCCACTCAACAATTGCGGCTTTTGTGGCCTCGCTCAGTTTCTTCATTAGCGAAAACGCATCGTCACAAGGCAGGAGAGCGAGCGAGCGAGCGAGCGAGCATGGTCTACCTCGACAGCGCGTGCCCGGATGTCCCGACGCTCTACGCCAACTGCTCGAGCGGGCAGCAGGAGACGTGGTGCGTCGCGTACCCGCGCACTGACGCTCGTCTCGGTCGCGCCACGTCTGCGCCGTCCACCGCGAACCGCTGCTACAACGTCGAAAACGACGACCTGCCTGGCGCTGGCATTGAGGTCGTCGCAGCACTATTTGTCACGCAGACGACGACGATGTACGTCGCTGCTCTGCTCTGTTGCGTACCTGCCTACGTATGTTTGTCTGTGTATCGCTGTAACAAGCAACGTTGCCTTCGGACGTGCGAATGTGCGTGTGCTCGCAGCAACCTCTCCAACAACTCGATCTCGACGCTCCGCATCACAGACAACAGCGCAGGCATCGCGACTGTCAAGACCCTGTACGTCTCTCTAATCTGCGTGTGACTTTGTGCAAGAGAGCGCGACTGCGTGAGTGACGTTGTTGATCCATCGTTCGCTCTTGTGCGCACGCGTGCTGGCAGTGTCCTGCGGCGCAATCGCTTCAAGTCGCTCGCCAATCTGAAGCTCCCGCCTTCTGTCACGGACCTGTACGTGCGCTGTATTGTCCTGTGTGGCTCAAAGACTCTCGTTGCTATTGCGACCATTAGCGGTCCTGACACTCCTCAATACGTTGTCTGGACTGCAGCGACCTGAGCTTCAATGGGATCGAGTCGCTCGAGTTCTCGGACGGACTCAACAACGTCGAGACGCTGTACGTGCGCGCGCTAGGGTTTGACCTCAATGACGCAGCGTGTGCGCCTGAAGCGAGCCGCTGTACTGATGCTGATGTGTGTCTTTGTGTTGCGGAACAGTGACGTGTCGAGTAATCCGATCCGCAGCGTAGACGGAAGCAAGTTCAGCGGCAACATTGGCTCGATCCGCGCCACGAACGTCAGTCTCACGGACGTCACGAGCCTCGCGTTCCCGCCCATGACCAAGCACCTGTGCGTGGACACGTATCTTGCTACGTTGATGCGTTCTTCGAGCTCTGCACACTCGTACAGTCTCTCTATCTAACACACACACTCATACGTGGACACTGTTCACAGAGACTTGTCGTTGAACAAGGTGGCGAACTGGTCGAGTTTCGCATCGCCACGCGATCTCGTTGAGCTGTAAGCCCAGCGCTCGCCGTCTTCTCTGGTTTATTATGCCTTAGTCATCACGCACAAGCACACACTCACGCACAGCGCTCATTTGATACGAGCAGCACGGCGAGCAACGCGCAGATCGAGACGCTCTGGCGCATCGACTTCTCCACTGCAGCGACGCTCGAGAAACTGTACGAGCCAAAAGCATCGCGCATACGTGCATCACTGTCCTGTGCGCTCTGTCCTGACGCTCGTACCATCGTCTGCACCTGCCAGGGTCTTCCCAAACAACAGCATCGCAACGATCGAAGGCGTCAAGTTCCCACCGAGTCTCAAAGAGCTGTGCGTCTGTCTTGCGCTGTCCCAACGCTTCGGTTCATCTCTCGCTCACATGCATGCGCTCTTGCTGCTAGGAACTTGACTGGATCCGCGATCTCGACGTTCACAGTCCGACAGAGCGACGTCGACGTGCTCGCGAAGCTGACGCAGTTCAGCGCCAAGTCTGTGAGCGTGAGTGCGTGCGCAAACGCTGGCGTCCTCACGACTGCAGCGTTCGGAGCGAGTGCCAAGCACGCTATCTGCGTCCTCTCTGGTACGCTCTCTTGCCCGCTGCCTCTCTGTCTACCAGTTGGTCTTGTACATCAGTCTAACGAACCGAACGCACGTGCTGCAGACGTGGACTTTGATCGCGTGTACGCGTTCAGCACGACGCCTCCGGACGAGCACTCGCACCTCATGCTGCCGCTCGTGATCGTGAGCATCTGCGTCGCTCTCGTCGTCGCGCTCGCGCTCGGGACGATCGTGTACAAGCGCCGGAAGCTGCGGCAGCTCGAAGCCACGCGCACGACGCGCAACACGACTGGAAGTGGCGCGCCAGTCGACGCTGCGTCGCTGCTCGACGATATCCGCAACGATCCGGTGCTCACGAAGCTCCGCATTGACCAGAGGCAAGTCACGCGCCAGCGCGTGCTCGCGAAAGGAGGCTTTGGGGTCGTGCACCTGGCACTGTTCGGGAGCCGCGAGGTCGTGATGAAGCAGCTGCTGCCGGAGAAAGCGAAAGACCCGCGCGCGATCTCGAGCTTCGTGGCCGAGATCCGCCTCTGCTCCGGTCTCCAGCACCCGCGTATCGTGAGCTTCCTCGGTCTCACGTGGTCGACGCTCGTGGACCTCGCGATCTTGATAGAGTACATGCCGAACGGCGACCTCGCACACTTGCTCAAGACGCAGCGCGACGCCAAGAGCAGTCGCGACGTGTTCACGTGGTTCGACGCCACGGCGCGCTCGCCCATTGGCCGCAGCAAGCTCGAGCTCGCGATCGACATTGCCGAGGCGCTCGTGTACTTGCACGCGTCATCGATCGTGCACCGCGACCTCAAGGCGCAGAACGTGCTCTTGAGCAGCGCGTGGGAGGCGAAGCTCACGGACTTTGGCGTGAGCCGCGCGATCGGCGACGAGATGACAGCTGAGGTCGGGACGGTGTCGTGGATCGCGCCGGAAGTGCTCAAGGGCGAGGACTACGGCGTGCGCGCGGACGTGTACTCGTTCGGCGTCATCATGGCCGAGATCGACACGTGCGAGAAGCCGTACGCGTCTGGGATCCCAGACGAGCAGGCGCCAGGGACCATCACCGAGCCGTCGAACACGCGCATTGCGCTCGCAGTCGTTGAGCGCCGTCTGCGTCCGTCGTTCCACGAAGACTGCCCAGCACCTGTGCTCGCGCTCGCGCAGCGCTGTCTGAGCTACGAGTCGTCGGACCGCCCGACGGCGCAGGAGCTGCACCAAGAGCTCCTCGCGATCGCCCGCATGTCGTCGCTGAGCCCGTCAACTATCTCAGTTTGAAGCTGAGTCTAAGCATACAATTTGCAAGTCAATACAATCTCAGCTGGATTTTGGCGCTCCATCTCATTCACGTGGGTTCACTCGCTCGCTCGAAAGCGAGCTCCATTGATCATCTCGCGCGATGTCGCGCACGTCTACAGCTCGTCGCGTTGCGGCTCTGCTCGCGCTCATACCATTGCTGCTGCTGCCTATCGACGCAGTCGTGGCAGCGAGCGCCACGAATGACCGTAGCGTCCACATCCGCGTGCACCGTCACGGCGACCATGACCATCCAGTCGCGCCAGCAGCACCAGCAGCTCCAGCAGCGCCAGCAGCCACTGCGACGGATGCGTCGAGTGCTACGACTGCGGCCAGTACGGGCGTCACGAGCGCGTCGTTGGCGCAGAACCTCACTGCCGCGATGAAGTTTGTGCCGTGTCCGATCAAGCGGACGATGACGGAAGAGTGCATCGACAAGGATGTAGACGATCCAGCCACACAAGGCTTCACGTGCGTGGTCGGCGGCAAAGAGCGCGTCGTGCCGCGGCTCTCGGACGCCCAGCTCAGCGCCATCGCTGGCACGCACACGCGATCGATGTGCACGTACGCGTTCCGAGGCGGCAACTGGTCAACGACGGCCATCGAAGCCTCGAAGCTCAACAGCATGGGCAAGTTCGTGGACGCGTCGAACCTGCGCATTGAGGTCGTGCACGTGTTCGACCGCGACTGGATGAAGCTGTACGTTTGGTGCTCGTTGTTGCGTCTTGTGCTCAAAGCAGCAAGCGGTGGCTTTGCTCTAAGCTGCGACTGTGCGTGTGTGGGCTACGCACCAGCGACCTCTCGGGCAATCTGCTCACCGAGTTCGACCTCCCGCTCAGCGTCTACGAAGCGCGGCTCAACGACACGCGGTGCGTTAAGCACCCATCTGTCCATTCGAGCTGTCGAGCTGCTTTGCAATGGTTGCGCTCTTTCTCCTTCTCGCTCTCAGATGCTCGCTTTTTTCCTCCAGTGACTCGTTCGGCTCGATTCTCAAGACACTGTGAGCGACCCACACAGCGCTCTGGACTGACGACTGCTTCCCAGCAGCTCATCAAGTGTATGAACCAACGCTCTGTCAACTGCTGCTACTGCTGCTGCTAGGAACCTCGCGAAGAACCAGATCACGTCGTTCGCGTCCATAGTCCCGCCAGCAAAGATCACGACGCTGTACGTCCCAGCTTGTGCTCTCGTGATGACGACCAGACAGTCTGACGTACCTGTATGGACGCTGATGCTTTGTCTGAATGACCGACAGGAACGTGAGCGGGAACGCACTGCAGTCGCTCCGTGCGAACAGGACCGTGTTCTCGGCGCTGCAGCGACTGTGAGTACAAACAGAACAGGCGCTCGTGCTCTTGTGCAGACGTACGGGTGCGATAGACTCACGTGATTCGTCCATTGGATGTCACGCAGCGATGCGTCGAACGCGTCGCTCTCGTTCGTGAATGTCAGTGGACTCTCGACGCTCCAGGGGCTGCGCATTCCGTTCAACCAGCTGAGTTCGTTCGACGACGTCGTGCTGCCCGAGACGCTCTCAGTCATGTACGTGTCTGTCTGTCTGTCTGTCTGTCTGTCTGTCTGTCTGTCTGTCTGTCTACTGCGTCGTTGGGCATGCGCGCTTCTTCTGGCGATAGCTGACAGTCGTGACGGTGTTCGCCGTCTGTTGTGCGTCGCTTGTGCCTCAGTGACGTCTCGTTCAACCAACTGACCGACTGGAAGAACATCAAGATCCCGCGCAAGCTCTCTGCGCTGTACGCTCACGCACGTCGTCTGCTCCTCAGATGGTCCATTCGGTGGCTCGATGGTGCACTCACGCACGACTGTGTCTGTCATGAGCAGCATCGCGAGCGACAACGGTATCACAGAGCTCCCGCCGTTCAATCTGACGAAACTGGACAAGCTCACGGCCATGTGCGTCTCTGAGCGCAGTGGGATCAGTGAAGCGAGTGGCTGGAGCTGATTCTTTGCTCTGTGGCGACCACGTCACTCTCTCTCGTTGTGCCTGTTCGGCAGTGACCTGTCGTCGAACAAGCTCACGTCGCTGAGCGGCATGCTGTGGCCCCAGAGCCTCGTGCACCTGTGAGATCGCTGCTACCTGCGCGTCCTTCAGCCTCTTTGGCGCTACCTCCTGATCCTTTTGCTCTCGCTCGCTCGCTTGTACTGATGCTCGTGCTCGTAGAGACCTTCGCGACAACCCGATCACGACGTTCGAGATCCAGCGCGCGGACCTCGCGATCTTCCAGAGCCTCGCTCACTTTCGCATCGACGCGTTCGAGTCGCGCGCTTGTACAGGCGACCTGAAGGCAGTCGGGAACGGCACGAAAGCCTCCATCTGCGTCCTTGACGGTGCGTCTAGCGCTGCTCAAGTGCCTTGCACACTGCTAGACTCGCGCATTCGCTCACCGCTTCGCTCTTTCTTGTCCTTCCAGACACGACGTACCTCATCAAGTACGGCTACATGGACGAGCCGAGCTCGTTCAGGAGTACGTCGTCGTTAGTGTCTCTGCTGCTACTCCTGCCTCGTACACATGAAGCTCTGGTGCTTTGCTCGTCCACCGACTGACGCACTCGTACTCACTCGTCCTGCGTGTCGCCAGACATTCTCGTGATCGCCGTCACTGTCGCGTCGTGTCTAGCGCTGCTCCTCGTGGCGCTCGTGCTCGCGCGGCGGTTCGTGCGACATAAGAATGCGCTCAACATTGAGCTCACGCGCGACGCCGTGCTGTGCGACGCGGCGTGGATCGACGATGACCAGGCGCTCGCAGCGCTGCGACTCGAGACGACTGACCTGCGAATCGAGCGCACGCTCGCAAAGGGCACGCTCGCGATCGTCTTCCTCGCGCGCTTGTCGACGGGCGAGCGCGTGGCCGTGAAGAAGATCCGTCTGGAGAAAGCCAAGGACGCCCATGCGTTCGCAGGGCTGCTCGCCGAAGTGCGTCTGCGCTCGACGCTCGAGCATCCCAAGGTCGTGCACTTCGTTGGGTACTGTTGGGGCGAGAGCATGGCCGAGCTGGCGCTCGTAACCGAGTTCATGGTGAACGGCAGTCTCGCCGCACTGCTCAAGAAGCAGCAGAGTGCGACCGCGCGCTGGACGTGGCTCAGCAGTGACGCTGACGTGCCCGCGAAGCTCCTGCTGGCGATCGATGTGGCCGAGGCGCTCGTGTACCTCCACACGTTCGCTGAGCCGATCGTGCACGGTGAGGTGCAGTCGCGCAGCGTGCTGCTGAGCAGCGAGTGGGAGGCGAAGCTCGCAGGTTTTGGCTCCAAGCGACAGCACAACGTGTCGGAGCTACTGACGACTGGCGGTGGCGGCAGTGGTGGTGTGCGAGGTAGCAGTGGCATCAGTAACAGCAGCAGCAGCGACGGCGCGTCGTCGGCTGGCGCAGTGGCGTGGACCGCGCCCGAGATCCTCAAGCACGAGGCGTTCGACACCAGCGCTGACGTGTACGCGTTCGGTGTGCTGCTTGCTGAGCTCGACGCATGTGCCAACCCGTACGCTAGCACAGGACTCTCGAATGCGCAGATCGCACTGGCAGTGGCGGCTGAGGAGCTGCGGCCGGTGTTCCACGCTGACACGCCGCCCGAGCTCGTCCAGATCGCGCATGCGTGTTTGAGTCAGCGCCCGAGCGACCGTCCCGCAGCCATGAAGTTGCACTACGACATGCAGCAGCTGCTGCGCGCGAGCATTGCTGTGACTCTCAACGTGTGAGTCCATGTCAGTGTGCAGAAGCGAATGCGAATGTGAATGCAAGAGCACGTCGTGTCAGTTGGCTTGAAGAATGGCCGAGTGAATGCGAGTCAGTTCGAGTGAGTGGCCAGTGGCTTGGCGAATTTGATTCGCGAGTTTGGTTGTCATGAGAGAGAGCTAGAGAGCTCTCAAGCTAGAGAGCTTGAGAGCTTGAGAGCTCTGACGTCCTAGTACTCGTCTTTACAGCAAGCGAGCAAGTGTACTCAATGAAGAGCTGCTTCGTGTCTGTTGCTGCTGCTTGGTTGATGAGTGGCGTTGAGTGGTGCATCGTCATCCTCCTCCAAACTGTTCATCGTGCGCGCGCTGAGCTCGGTTGAACGCGTCAAGCTCATCTTGAGTCATCGCTCGAAGTCCCGGTCGTGGTCGAGCAACTTGCACAACGACCTCCAGCTCCAGCGGTACGGATGCGTTCCACACATCTTGAGAGAACTCGTACACGGCGTCGAGCTCGCTACCCTCGCGGTGGATCATCACGAGCTCGATGTTTCGCCCGAGTCCGCGGTCGCTCCAGTTCATGCTTCCTAGAGAGTCACAGCACCAAACACCATACACCGATGAGACCACAACAACACATGAGCAAGTACCAAGTAGCGTAGCGTACCGTGGATGACGTACGACGTGTCCACGAGCACCAGCTTCGTATGGAGAGTGCCAGGAGCAGTGCGCACTTCGAGACGGTCGTGGCGAAGAGCGGTGAGCCGTCGGATCACCGTGTTCGGACCGCGTGCTCTCGAAAAGTCTGCGATAACGTAGACGTAGACTCCACGGCCCAGAGCTGCTACGATGTCATCGATAAACTAGGCACAGCACAAGTGTTAGTGTAGTGTTGGAGTCTACTCACAGCATCGCTCACACTTACCTCGTGTTCCGTGAAGTCGTAAATGCAGATGAAGACATCAGCCGATTGGATGGTGCGGCGAATCTCTGCTCGCAACTGAGCACGTGTTCTCGGATCGCGACTCCGAGCGCGAGCCAAGAACGGTAGAGTGTCAACGTGAGCTGGTGGTCTCGATCGAAGCTCTTGCAGCTCGGCTTGTAGCTGCGCTTCATGAGCCTGGAGAGCCGTGGCTTGCCGCTGCAAGTCGAACACCTGGACGCGGTTGAGCTCATCTCGCATCGCTTCGAGAGAGTGCACCTGCTCCTGCAACAAAGCTCTCGCGTTCCGCTCGTCGACGAGCTGCTGCTGCAGCGTCTGTCGTTTCTCCGTGAGCTCCTGCTGCTACTGCAGTGTTCGCGGCTGTCGTTGCACGATGCTGTTGACTGTGCTGTAGAGCGTGCTTTGTGGGATTGCTTTGCCTCGGAGCACGCTCAGCACGACCTCACGAGCGCAGTGCATATCCATGAGCATGTGCGTCGCGACTGCAGTGACGACGTTGTGTAGCGCCATGATGGTTGATGTAGTTGTGGATCCGAGAAGAGGCAATGCCGCGGCCGAAGGGGCGGACGCAAGTCAAGGGCAAACCGCGGGCAGCAAGGCAGTTCAAGCGCCTCTCGTGAATGCGCGCGTGTCAAATGGCGAGGAGCTACTCGTTCGCATTCTCGCTCTCGTTCCGACAGTCTGTCTGTCTGCCGGTCGAACGGAAGCTGTAGCACCAGCAGCAGCACCAACAGCAGCAGCAGTGAAGGACAACATTCGAATACTGGTGCTAATATGATCGAAAGCGAGAGTAGTGCAAGCAATCACCAAGCAGGCACACACACAAGTTTGCACGAGCTCGAGCTCGATGTCGATCTCGATGTTGTCGTTGCTACTGCTCACATTCACGACGCGAATGAATGAATGCAGAGGAGCCAAACGAGCGTGTGCAGGACGCATCGCGAGTGCACGCGTGCAGCCGCGATCTCCATGCAAGGTATCGAGTGGACTCTGCTTACTTGCGTTATGCTCAAGAGTGCTCAAGAGCGCTCAAGGTGCTAGAGTGCGCGCGAATGCGATCGAGAGCTTGATCGAGAGATCGAAGATCAAGAGTGAGTGTGAATGCAAGGTCTCCCTCTATTCTTTCACAGGCAACTTCGATATTGAAGCTGGACTCTGTCACTCCGTCGCCGGACAAGCTTCGGCCAACGCACGCCAGACGACGCCCAGCAGGTCGCGCTAGCGTTTGCGGCTACCGTGAAGGAAACAATCGCGCGTCACGGCTGTATCTCTGTCTACAACGCTGATCAGACAGCCGTCAACTACGAGTTCCTGCCGTCGACGACGATCAGCAGCAAGGGCGAGCGGACTGTCTGGGTGCGCAGCAGTGGCGCCGAGAAGATCCGCATGACAGCGATGCTCGCAGCAGATGCCGAGGGCAACAAGCTCGCTCCTGTCGCAGTCCTCAAGCAACGACCGTCGAGTGTTCCAGCGACGCGGGCGTTCAACGACGAGCATCAACACGGCTTCGGGCGCAGCGTGTGGAGGGAGGTGTCGGAGCTGATGAGAGAGACAGGAGTTCACGTGCATTGCAATGCCAAGGGCTGGTAGAACTCCTCTCTCTCTTATTTTTCTTCATGTGCACTTCGCGTCGCGCTCGAACCTGAGCGACCCGTACTTCTTCTCTGGGACGACTTCAGCGGGCACTGGACGCAAGAGGTGCAAGCATACGCTGCACGCATCAACGTCGTGCTTCTGAAGGTCCCTGCTGGCTACACTTCCGTCTGTCAGCCAGCAGACCTCTCGTGGATGAAGCCGCTCAAGCAACACATGCGCAGCGCGTGGGTGAGCGACATGAAGAGCCAGCTGAGAGCACATCAAGACGAAGCAAGCGTGTCCAAGCTCGCAGCGCCGACACGATCGACGGTGATTCGATGGCTATACGCGAGCTGGAGCGCCCTGTCGGCATCGACAATCGCCAACGGCTTCAAGCGACTTCTCGATGGTAACGTGCAAGCAGATGTGCCCGTGAGGGAGGACAAGAGAGTGGATGCTCTTGTCACGTTGTTGCGATCGCTTGCTCTTGCGGAGGACGTCGGTGCGGACTTTGCAAAAGTAACTGAATGATAGCAGTATACTTTTTTCTGCATTGAAAAAGTGGGCTTTTGGGCGCGTAGCTCAGTTGGAAGGTTGTCTATTACCAAAATAGACTGAGTGACTTCTCAATCTACCTAACAGATGGTTTTGCTACTATACAGTGTCTACTTTACAAGTGGTCTGTAACCCATTGGAAGTACCAAGTATCGCGGATACAGGTGCTTACCATGTGTGCTGTGTAGCTCGTGTGGTATCGAGCTCCTTTGGTGGCCGAGAGGTCACTGCATCGATCCTTGGTGTGTTCGTCCCGTAGAGGTGGTCTTGTGGGTGTCAGTTCGGTATTGTCATCGAGTAAGTTACTTGAATGTGTTGTTCTTGGTACTTTTCCGCGTCTTTGTGTGCATGTTCTCGGCCACCAAGCACTGCATTACAGAACAGAGCTGCGATAAGGGAGCGAGGATGAATGCGCAAAGGCGAACTCGCGGAAGCCGATGCTGTCGCTTGACTTCATCCTTGCAAGCACCCGTTGTAACGCTTGTGTGTCTTTGTGCTCGTACAGGCGCCGCTTGAAGAATCGAACGTGCGCACTGAAGGTCGCGAAGATTGCCGCAAGCGCCGGAGCAGCAGGCGTCGGTCGTCTTCCATCGAACAAGCACCGATTGCGATCTCTCCAGACGAAGTGCAGCGTCGCAGCGCGCAGAACGTGCCACGCATCGCCGACGACGTCTTTGCAGTCTTCCCAGTCGGTTCGCACGCGCATCTTCCGCCCCAAGGCGATGTCGAGCCACGTCGGCCACGCAGTGAAAAACGGCGCAACGAGTCGCGAGACCTCGCGCCAGAGCTGTGATGCGAGCGTGCAGTCGAAGAACAAGTGCTGCTCGGACTCGATCGCATTGCAGCCGCCGCGAACGCAGACACGAATGCCCGGATGCGACGCCTCCAAGAACCAGAAGCGCGAGCGCATCGGCAGAAGACGGAAAGCGAGCCGGAACTGCAGATCTTCGAAGACCGGCAGCATGATCTTGCGCAGGCGCTTGCCGTGCTGCACGAACGCCTTGATCTGCGGAGCGTCGGCTCGCTGCGAGTGGATCTGCATCGGGTGCTGCTTCGTCGGAGTCTTGGGCGTCCAGACGACCTGAAGAAGCGCGGACCGCGGGATCGCTGGGATCAAGCACGTCTTCATGCCGCCCGTACAGCCCACGTACGGAAGCAGACGTCGATCGCTGGTGCTCGACGCGTCAAAGACAAACTGCAACGCGCCAAGTCGCTCGACGATCTGCGTCGCCTCTCGGTACAGCGTGCCCAGCCACTTCGCCTGCACACCTGGTGCCGTCGACACGAGCGTGTAGTCGATATGGCGCTGCACGAAGTCGAGTCGAGTTGGTCATGCCTCGCCGTGGTGTCAGAAGTCAGCAAGCGACCCATTTGTGCGGATGGACGTGGGTTCGATTCCCACTGCGTCCATTTTTTTGCGAAGAAAAATTGCGTTTTCCTAAAATACTGGAAATCGTTTTGCGGAGTTTTTGTAAGTGGGTGTGCCCTTTAACATAGGTTTTCGGTACTTGGGTGTTGGCGATAACTTGAATAAAGTATATGAAATCGGACTATTTGAATAAAGTATGGTCCTGGAATGCGATTGCATTTCGATAGTGATAAATACGAGGAAGTGGTCGCGAATTGCCCAACCCTGACAGCACCAAGAGGGGTCGCGGGGTGCCCCAGTGGTTTAAAGCCCCGGCGATTCCACAGAGATATTGTCTTGCGAGAGTTCGAGTCCCGCCTCGGTCGTTTTTCAGCCCCGGCGCCGCTCAATTCTGCTGATCCGACGATACTAGCGCGTTTCCCTACCGTCTTGAGCCGCTCTCGCCTTGAGACAAGACAATCTTTCTCCCTGGCCAAAAAGATTAGACACAACCAACACTCATCCTAACAGTCAATCCAACGGCATTCAAAAAAAAAACCCTGACAGCACCAACCTCGCACTAGGGTTTCGGAAATTCGTCGACACCAGCAGTCCACTATTTGCAACATCGTTATACTCGTATTCACTATCGATTCCAGAACCATACTTTATTCAAATAGTCCGATTTCATATACTTTATTCAAGTGTGAGGGCAGGGTTAACCCTTGTCTTCCCATCTTTAACCCGCTTGGGCACAACGACACCACGGACGACGACGACGACGACGACAAACAACACATGGCTGGCGGGCGGCGGGCGTGGAGACTCGCAGCGTGTGCCTCGGGAGATGGATGGATCGAGCGCGCGCGCATTCAGCGCCAGTGAATGCGAACCGCAGCGAAGATACCTACACTTTCTGCATGTCTGCATGTCTGCTTGCTCGCGCTCTAAATGAGCGAGTCCGCCGATCATGCTGCTGCTGCCGACCTCCACCACCACCACCGCAACGACTTCTATTGCTGCTCGCCAAGACGGAACTTCGACGTGCGCGGCGTGCGACTTCAAGCTAGAGAGCGGGGCCGCGCCACAGCACCCAACACGCTCGCGCGCGGTGCGGAGACAGCGCATTGCGCGGAGGCGGGCTTGCATCAGCAGCAGGACTGTAGCATCAGCAAGGCGAGGCGCGGCAACCGGGCGATCAGGCGATTGAGTGGCCCAGGCGCTCAGAGTCGCTGACAGATGCTACTGTTTGCGGGTTAGCTTCGCTAAGATGGCCTGGCGCTGCGACTCGAGTACTCTCTAAATTGATGCTACAGCAATGAGTGCAACCTTTGTGTGAGCGACACAGAAAAGACAGCTCTGAGATTGAGATTGATTGATTGTATTGAGCCGACAACGACGACGTTTGCCTCTTGCCTCTCTGCGATCTGCGAGTCGGTCTGCACACACATGGCCTCACTCGAGCGCGTCTTACTGCTCGGCGCGCCTCAACGCAACTCAACTCGCTGCAAACTGCGAGAGACTCGACTCAGCACCAAGAGAGCGAAAGAATGAGCGAGAGAGAGTCTCAATCCAGGCTATCTCGGGGAGCACTGAGGTTGAGACGCCAAGCGCTCCTCAACTGCTCCAGGAGTTTGCAGGGAACCACTGCTACCACCGCCACCACCTCCGCTGGTACAAATCACTGAGTCGAGCCAAACCCGACAGGCTCGCACACGCACACGCAAGCATGGTCGGCTGGCTTGAACGCAAGTACATGCAGGCTTGGAATGGGTATGCGGTGCTCGTGATGCTGCTAGCTCCAATTACACCAATTGCGACTGCTACGCACTGGCTGTTGTGAAAGCAACCCTCGTGCTGTCGCTCACCGCTTGTCGTGCTCAAACGAACGAGCACACAACTCGGACAAGCTCTATACCTTCGCATTCGAGACTGCACGCACGCGAGGGCGTGTATAAGTGCTTGCTCAGTGCTCACTGCGCATTGTTCGCTAGAAGCGAGTCGCTTGCCTCGCCTCGCCTCGTCCCGAAGCGCTGGATCGCGTGACGTTTTGACGAGCCATCGCCGTCATCGCCGATGTACCACCGAGGTCGTAGTGCCCGGAATCAAACTGCTGTGAACTGCTTGGTGCACTCGATACATCCAGCCTAACTGGATAAGAACCTGCACTGCTACGCTGTTCAACTCGACTGCAGCACCATGTCCATATATGGCAATGTAGATATCGAGGCGCACTCCACACACTCGCAGACTGCTCGCTGCCTCGCTGCTTCGAGACGAGCGCGACACCAGACAGACAAGCTCACAGCCGTTCGACTCGACTCGAAGCCTGAAGTCTGAAGTCTGAAGCCTGCGACCCGATTCGGAAATACACGGAGATTTTAGCATCGTCCTGTTCTTGTCCAAGTGATCTGATGGCGAGCGATGGGCCGTCGTCGTCATGTGTCGTCGTGTGCGCCGCGAGTGGAACCAGATGGCTGTGTGCGAGACGCTACTGTCGAGCAGGACCTCGAGCGAGAGAGCGCCGCTTACACACTCAAGCCAGTTTGGCTGCTGGCGCCGTCCCAGCCATCCGGTCGCTGCATACCGCCACTACCATCGCGCTCGCTCGCTCGCGATCGCTGTCGCGAGCCGCGCTTCGGCTCGCGCTCGTGCTTCTGGTCATAAGAGCTGCTCACTTTTCATTTTTCCTCGTCCTCCCCAAGCGCGTCCGCTCGAGCTCTCCACTCGCGCGTCCGCCCAAGCGAAGCGACCGAGAGATGAAGCTCGTTGCCGCATCCGTGCTGGCACTCGCGGCCGCCGCGCCGCTGGTCGCCGCCACGGCGCCGCAGTCTGACTTTGCTGCGTGCCCTGTGAACCACTCCCCGACGTACTACTGCTGCGACCTCGGCACGCCAAAGGGCGCCGACAAGCCGCTCGTCGATGTGTACATCAAGTACAACCGCCCGACCGGCGGCGACTTTGAGAAGTACTACGAAGAGGGCTGGAAGAAGAGCCGCCAGATCAACTGGGTCCCAGACGGCGAGAAGCTGTCCATGTACGCGCCGGACGCGCCATCGTTCGTGTACGGCGACCCGACGAACACGTGCCGCCTGCAAGCGGTGGCCAAGGACGGCAACATCGTGCTGAGCCAGCAGTGCTCGTTCAAGCCATCGAGCGGCGACAAGCGCTTCACGTACAACGCGACGCTCGACGACGGCTCGGAGGGCGGGAAGATCTACATGTGGTCTAAGCCGAACCCGAAGAATAACAACGCGATGCTCCCGATCGGCGCGACGTGCCGCGAGATCAAGGCGTCGGAAACGGGCACGTGCCAGAACGGCTTTGGCACCGGCAAGTTCCGCTTCACGACGTTCAAGGAGACGCCGTTCGTGGTCATCTACGTGATCTACGGCATCTGCTTTGGCTCGCTCCTGCTCTGGGCAATCATGCGTATGATGCTCTCGCAGAAGAACACGGCTGCTGCGTCAGAGACGAGCAAGGTCCCGTTCGCGGTCGTCGTGACGAGCGAAGAGGATGGCAACAAGAAGCTCCTGGACAACCGCGGTGGTCCGGAGACGCCAGGTCTGAACAAGGTCTCGGGTCCGTCGCTCGCGATGCGCGCGTCCGAGGTGAAGCTCCGCGACAGCGTCGAAGACGTCGAGCAGACGGGCTTTGCGTCGTCGGGCATCGGCAAGCTCGTGTTCGGCTACTTTGTGCTCATGACTGTGCTCCTGAACATCCCGATCATCCTCACGATCCGCGACAACACGGGCAAGCACGCTGGCGACGGCGGCTACGACTCATGGTTCGACCCGATCAACGTCATCATCAAGGTCTTCATCACGCTCTGGGTCATCACGTCTGTCTGGCTCGCGACGGTCGTGATCTACAGCGACAAGATCATCAACTTCTTCCGCATCCCGGCGTCGCTCGCGACGTGCGACCGCGTGACGCTGTTCAAACCAGAGCCGACGGAGGTGCTGCTTGCGGACCGCACGGGCATCTCGCAGCTCGTGCTCCGCGTCGAGAAGTTCCTGTTCCGCAACGTCCGCCAGGGTTACGAGGAGACGGTGCCAGTGCACACAACGGCGGACGGTGCGCGCCACCTCGAGTTCCAGCACCTGCGCTACACGTACGACGACGTCGAGGACCGCTTCATCCCTGGCTCGATCGTGCTCCCAGACACGTACGACCGCATCCTCTCGGACTCGGCGGGTCTCTCAAGCGCCGAGCACGCGCGCCGTCTCGACGTGGTCGGGCGCAACGCGATTGAGGTCGAGATGCCGTCGTTCGCGCGCTCGCTCGTGGACGAGTTCTTTGCGTTCTTCTACATCTACCAGCTCATGTGCTACTACGTCTGGTACTTCACGGACTACACGTGGGTCGCGGCGCTTAACACGGTCGTGATCGTGCTCGCTGCTGGCGTGAACATCCTCGCGAAGCGCGGCATGTTCCAGTCGATCGTGCGCATGACGCACTATTCGTCGGACGTGAGCGTGAAGCGCGACGACCAGTGGCAGACGGTGTCGTCGCGCGACCTCGTGCCGGGCGACCTCGTGCGCGTGACGGAGAACTGGATCATCCCATGCGACCTCGTGGTCGTGAAGGGTGCGACGGTGTGTGACGAGTCGATGCTCACGGGCGAGTCGATGCCGGTGCAGAAGTTCCCAGTGCCAGAGGACAGCCACGACGTGTACTCGGCGGAGGGTGCTGGCAAGAAATACACGCTGTACTCGGGCACGAAAACGCTTGCGTCCGGCCGTGACGAGGACATCCTCGCGGTCGTGCAGTCCACGGGTGCGCACACGAGCCGCGGCCAGCTGGTGCAGGCGATTCTGTACCCGGCGCCGATCAAGTTCAAGTACGACGAGCACCTCAAGGCGGTGTTCTCGTTCCTCTTCGTCTTTGGCTTCGTGGCGGCGTACCTCGCGATGAAGTTCCTCATGGACAACGCGGGTCTGAGCAACAAGCTCTTTGCGTTCGTGTACGGCATGTTCATGTTCTCGGCGGTGCTGAACCCACTGCTGCCGGTCGTGATCACGATCGGTCAGGTGAACGCGGCGAAGCGTCTCCAGAAGCAGGACGTGTTCTGCCTCAACCCGCAGCGCATCACGCTCTGTGGCAAGGTCCGCGTCTTCTGCTTTGACAAGACCGGCACGATCACGAAGGAGGGTCTCGACTTCCGCGGGTGCGTGCCAGTGGACAGCAGCAACGCAACGTTCCTCAACGAGGTGAACGACGTGACGGTGGCAACGCTGCCGGAGCTGATGAAGTTCTCGCTCGCGTCGACGCACGCGCTCGGTTCGCTGAACGGCGAGCTCGTGGGTAACGAGGTCGAGGTGCGCATGTTCAAGAGCACGCAGTGGAAACTGGTTGAGAGCGAGGGCCGCTTGCCGGTGGTGACGTCGGCGGACGGCAGCGAGACGCTCGAGTTCGTGAAGCGCTTTGAGTTTGACCACCACCGCATGTCGATGAGCGTGGTGATGAAGCACGCGAAGACGGGCAAGCTGTATGTCTTCTGCAAGGGCTCGTACGAGAAGATGCAGGCGGTGTCGAAGGTGGAGTCGGTGCCGGAGAACTACACGGAGACGGCGGAGAACCTCGCGAAGGACGGCTGCTACGTCCTCGGCATTGCGTACAAGGAGGTGGGCCAGCTGTCGGACGCCGAGCTGCACGCGTTCCTGTCGAGCCGTGACACGGTCGAGGAGGGTCTCTCGCTTCTCGGTCTCATCATGTTCCGCAACGAGCTCAAGGAGGACTCGCGCGCGGCGCTGCTGACGCTCAAGCAGGGTGACATTCGCTCGGTCATGATCACTGGTGACAACGCCATGACGGGCTGCTTCATTGCGCGCGCGAGTGGCATGGTCGACGACGGCTCGAGCGTGATCCTCGGCGACATGGTCGCGGACGAGAAGAACGGTGCGTCGCTCGTGTGGAAGGACGTGGACACGCAGGTGGTGTACACGAGCGAGCAGATCCAGGACTTTGTGCAGTTCAACAACACGGTCGAGCTCGCGGTGACGGGCAAGGCGTTTGACTACCTCGTGAAGATGGGCGAAATCGAGAAGCTGCTGCTGCACATCCGCATCTTCAGCCGCATGACGCCGGGTGGCAAGGTTGACTGTGTGAAGCTCCATATGGCGGCCGGTGCGGTCACGGGCATGTGCGGCGACGGTGGCAACGACTGCGGTGCGCTGCGTATTGCGCACGTGGGTGTGGCGCTGAGCGACGCAGAGGCGTCGGTCGTGTCGCCGTTCACGAGCAAGACGCGTTCGCTGAAGTCGATTGTGGACTTGGTGCTCGAGGGTCGCGGTGCGCTCGCGACGTCGTTCGGCTCGGTGAAGTACCTGATCATGTACGGTCTCATCGGCATTGGCTGCCGCTTCGTGATGTACTACAACGGCGTGTTCATCTCGCAGTTCGGCTTCATGTACCTCGACGGTGCGATCCTCGTGGGTCTGTCGTACGGCATCACGCGCTCGCGTCCGCAAAAGGTGCTCGGCACGCAGCGCCCGACGTCGAGCCTCGTGGGTCCGACGACGCTGTTCTCGCTCGTTGGCGCCTGGGTCATCCACGCGCTGTTCCTGTTCGCCGGCATTCGCTACGTCATGGGCCAGCCATGGTACTGCCCGTTCTCGTCTGCGGACGTGAACCTCGTGCAGTGGTGGAAACTCCAGGACAGCAACCTCGGCTCGAGCTTGTGGTTCCTCGTGTGCTGGCAGCAGATGGTGACGGGCATCACGATGACGCTCGGCTCCAAGTTCCGTCGTCCAGTGTGGCGTAACTTCTTCCTCGTGGGCTACTACCTCCTGCTCGCGGTCGTGCTGTGCATCCTCTTCCTCGCGCCGCCGTCGCGCTTCTCGGACCAGTTCCGCGTCGCGTCGAGCACGAACGTCGTGGCGCTGCCGGACATTCCGCTGCCATCGTCGTTCCGCTGGGAGCTCTTTGGCATCGGCATGGCGAACACGGTGACTGCGATCCTGTACGAGAAGTTTGTCGTGCTCGGCCCTGTGCGCGACTACTTCCGCGCCAAGTACCACAAGGATGCGCTTCCACTCAAGCTGTAAGGACACCTGCGTAAGTGTATGTGCTCGCGCTCGAGGTGCACTGGCACTTGGTAGCAAGCAGCGAGTCGTAGAAGTAGAGACTGCCGCGCTGTCGCAGGAGCGAACGAAAGCTCCTGCCAGTCAGCCTTTGTGTGGAATATACTGCATGGGTTCATCTCACGTCGCGAGTGTATCGTCTTGCTGTCGTTGCTTCCAGTGTCTTGGAGCTTGTGGATCTGTCGTTCATAGCTTTCTTCGTGTCAAGAGCGTGCTGGTTCACGACAATGTTGATGGTCTCACACGAAGACAACAGTGTTCAGCCTTGAGCTGCTCAAGCCAAATCGACAATGCAGAGCTTGTCAGAGAGAGAGAGACTGGAAGCTGGTCGTGTGCTCTACAGAGGTCGATTCGTCGATGCTGGCGCTGACTCGACTTGCAGCGAGGCTGTCTTGGGCTCTTGCAGACCATGACGGTGTTCAACCTCGACGCACTAACACAAGGAGATGCGAATAAGCTGAGGTGAGTTTGTGTGAACATGGGAAGCACACAGAAGTCCGGCTGCTCGTCGTTGGCAGCATGAAGTCAGTGATGTGGAGCGTCAACCTCGTTGTCTAGGCTCACAATTTGGACAGCCATCGGCTGCATCTCGCACCAGAGTAGCTTGCATGGCGGAATGAGAGCGAGAGCACATTCCGAATCAAGGTAGAGTGCGGAAACAGCACGAAGTCAACGGCGCACATCACGTGAGGCTCTGCGAGAGCATTTGCGTGTTGGGTTGGTTCGGCCGGTGGTAGTGAGGTGGAGAGCTCGACGACAACAGCCACGCTACGAATACCAGCTCACGTGGTGGACGAAATCGAGGCTCTTCCTACTCGACTGCACAACCAAGCGTTTAGACTGGGTTTAGGGTTTAGCAGACGGTTTCCTTTGCGCCACACATATTTTCATGAGACATCAAATATATGAAAATGTGCGCAATGAAATTCTACATCAGATAGTACCAATGCCAATTGTAAATTCAAGTCTCGATATTTGATAA
>JAASFL010000407.1:0-20129 GCA_023333735.1 Globisporangium takayamanum
CTTGCTCTTCGTCTTGCGCTCTCGCTTCCTTGCTTATCGTCCCTCACACAGCCTTCGCTTCCGCTTCACGCCGCAGACACAAACGTGCGCAACGTACAATGCATCGCAGTGAGTGCGCAAGTTGACGTGCCGTGCATCGCGACAAGAGAGAGAGCGAGAGAGTGTGTGTGTGTAAAGGCTCTACTAGTACATTGACAGATTGACTGACTGATAAATACAAAGGTGCTTGCGTGAGTGACTGACTCGTCTAGTGCACACGCATGAGCTGCAACTTCCGATGGCTGCACTGTCGATGATGGTCGGTTTGGTGTCGATCACTCGGACTTCAGCTTCCGATGGCTGCAGTCGACGGTCGACTCTGTGTTGTGTGACTGTTGGCCCAACATTCCAATGTGCTGGGCGGATGGTCTTGCTCTTGCTCTTGATCTTGCTCACTTGTTTGCGTCTCGAAGCACTGGCGCGCGCGCTCTTCGCTTCGAGCGACGCGGGTCAGCACTCGCGCGAGGGTGATGATGCTCGTTGCGAGCGTGTTGTTGCTGCTGCTGCTGCCGCACTTGCTCGTACAGCAGCTGCGTGCGCTTGCTCGTGGTCTTGGTCTTGGTCTTGGTTTTGGACTTGCTCGCTCTCTTCTTCTCCGGATCCGTGACAGATCGACCGACTGACGTCTGCTGGTGGCGACACTGCGATCGTGTTCCAGCCAGCGACGCATCTTTGTCGGCTGCTAGTGCTACACCAAACACGCTGCGCGAGTCTGCTTGAACGCCAGCGTGCTCTTGGATGCAAGCGTCTTGGACGTCGCGGCGCGTGTGTGAGGCTGCTGCTTGAGTGCGACAGCAGCAGCTGAAGCAGCTGACGCATCAGGAGCAACTCGAGCAGATGCTCGTGGCGTGTTCGAGTGTGCGCCGACAGTCGCACTCGTGTGTCGAGGCATGAGCAGCGATGGAATCTTTGTCGGCAAGACGGCGGCATGGCGCTCGCGATGTGCGCGTGTGCTCGCGCGTGTGGGTGGCAGCGGGATCTTGCTCGTGTGTGCCACTACGCCAGTGGGCTGTGGCGCTGGCGTGGACACTGGTCGTGACGGCGCGGCAGTGTGCTCAGGCGCAGACGGCTCGGTGTCGACGTCTTGATCACTCTGCTCGGTGTCGCTCTCGCTCTCGCTCTCGCTCTCGGACTCGATGTCGCTCTCGGTCTTGGACTCTTTCTCGAACTCTTGCTCACTCTCGATCTCGAGCTCGCTCGAGCCGCCAGTCTCGATCGCACTTTCAATGTCCGTGCACCCGCCGTCGCGCGCACCACAGTCAAGAGAGCCAAAGCTCTCTGCATGCTCGCGCGCAGCGACGACGGGATGCAGAGGGACGGAAGCAGTGGTTGCGAGTGACTCGGCAGGCTCGATCGCGAGCGAGAGTGGCTTGAGCGACGCAAGAACAGTGTCGAGCGACTTGAGCGACTTGAGCGCCAACACACTCTCTGTCTCGAGCGTCGCTGCTGCGATGTGCTTCTCTTGAGTCTCACCCTGAGCCGTCATCGTGGGAGCATGCGCGTGCGCTTGCGCCATCGGGAGCGCGTGGTCGTGGATCGTCGAGGGAGCGAGCTCGTCCAGAGCAAACTCCAAGTCGCACATACGCCACGCTTCGCTATGCGCGACGCACGCTGCGCGTCGAGCGGAGCTGATCTTGTCGGCGTACGCGGCAGCCAGAGCGGCTGTGCGACCAAGAATGTCGTTGGCGACCGCGACGATGACCGTGTCGATGACAAAGACGGCGACGAAGATGGCGGCGGCGATGCCAGGAGCGACGAGCACGCAGTACGCGAACATAGCCAAGCACGCGAGCGCGATGGCGTCGCAGACGACCGTGGTCGCGGCGACTGCGGCAGTCGGCATGATCGTGCGAGTGTGCGTGTGTGGTGGTCCTTGAGCAGTAGTAGTGGTGGTGGTCTTGCTGCTCTTGCGAATGCTGTTGCTGGCTTGCGCTCGAGGAGACGAAAGCGAGAATGGCAAGCGTCTCGCGTTTGCGGCCGCAGAGTGAATGGCACGTACCACTCGCGAGTCTTGTTGCGTGTTGTCATATGCTCCACACGCACACTCTGTCGCTCGCTCTATTCTCTCTCTCTCCCTCACACACACTTGCTTGGGTGTCTGTCTGGCTGCCTGTGCTAGCATAGCAGTGTCGACCATCATGGCAGCACCAGCGCAGCCACGTGACCATGTGCTGACGAGAAACGTGACGCGACTGGCTAGTGAGCAGGTGCACAACCACAGACATGACATGGCTCACTCGCACACTGTGGATACGCACACAAGATCGCATCGAGACACACTGGTTGAACAAGCGTAGAGACAGTGCCATGATGCTTGGCAACCAGATGGATACTCGATGTCGACTTCAAACAGCAGACACGACGTCGGACCATCGGACCATCATCCTGGCAGCTGGAACGCACGAACAACCAACAACCAACAACCAACAACGACTTGTACACGCAACCCTATCGGACAAGCACCTCCACTACCGCACTGCTTCAGATAGACCGACACTGGTGCGCGATCTCGGTCGTGTGCAATCGCATCTCGTGCTGCTGCCATTGCTACATGTACTGCTGTCGCTGGAGTTGATACTGCTGCCCGACTCGCCGATCAAGCTGATGCTAGCCAAGACACCAAACGAGTGCACCACTGACTGCGAGTGGATCGACCGCGACACCATCAAGTGCACGCTGCTAGTATAGCTATGGCTTTGCGCTGTCAAGTAAGAGCTCTCTTTCTCACTCACTCTCTCCTGTGCCTTTCTTGAACTCTCTCTCTCTCTCTCTCTTGCTTCAACGTGTCCTTGCGTCACGTCCACAGCAGCGTTTGCATCGTTCTCGTCACGCTCGTCATCACTGTCATCATCACCACCATTGCTGCTTTCTGCCCCCCGCGTGTTGACATATCCAACGACGACGAGACACCAGGAATCGCCAATGGTACGCTCACAAGCCTGTCCGCAATGCAAAGAGACTGCTGATGATGAGGTTGATGTGTTCGCGCACGCATTTGCTATCCTATCGTTTAGCCATTGCATGCACTCGTCGACTAGCCACTCGCTCGCTCACTTGCTCAGTTGCTCTCCTCTCGTCTCTGCTCTGCTCTGAAAGCGAGTGAGTCAGTCTCTTCAACACATCGTAGTGATGTCCCAGTCTCCCATCTGCTATCCTTCGAACACGCGAGTCAGCGTCCGTTGTCTGCTCTCGCGCGCTCAGCTCGTCCATTCGTGCGTCAGTCACTCCGACTCTCGATCTGTCCGTCCGTCGGTCGTTGGACCATCTCTCCATCCTTCAGCTAGAGGTCTTCGTCAAACACTGTGAGGTCCACGCGCACGTGATTCCCCTTTGCGAGCGCCGCGTCGTCGTCATCCGCGATCAAGTTCACGATCTTGTCTTCGATGAACTTCGTGCGCTGCTTCTGGAGCACGACGTCGCGCGGCTCGTCGTCGACCAAGACCATGAGCATGTACTTGAGGAGCAAAAGACCGTGTTCGACGCCGATGAAGAGCCACACGCGGTGGTACTCGGACAAGCTCTCGGTCGTGCGTTTGGACGTGAAGCACACGAGCGCGACGTTCGTGATGACCGAGATCGAGCTCATGAGCTCAATGATCGTGCCCCACGTCCCAATGTCCTGCGCGCCGCGCGGGTCCGGTCGGCGCGTCGCATTCACGAGCTTGTGTGCGTCGATGCGGATCTCAAAGTAGTTGTTCAGGAGCGCGAGCGCCGGTGCGAGCGGAAAGCCGACGACAAAGAGCGTGACGTAGCCAAACTGGATGATCATCTCGTTGTAGTCGTCGAACGTGCCTTTCTGATCGTACGTGTCGAGGAGCATCTGCCGCTCGATCTCGGACGGTTCGCGCCGCACGGCGTTCTTCATGAGCTCCTTCGAGTACTGCGACTTGGCGAACGCCTGCTTGATCCACGGCAGTCCGACCTCAAAGAAGTTCCCAGACGTGAGCCGGAGCACAAAGATGATTCCAAGCGCCATCATAAGCTCGTCCATGCAGCCGCCGTGGTGGCCCTTGCACGTGTTCCCTTCCGCTGCGTTCTTGATGAACGCGACGTAGAACAGACTCGCGTACGAGTTCACGAACTGGAACAGGAACGTCTTGCCGATCAAGTGGTCCTCGAACTCCGTGTCCGTGCGGTGGTTCTCAAACTCGTTCAGCTTCGCAGCCATGCCGCTGTACATGTTGTTCAAGAGCATGATCTGCACGGCGTTGATCGTCGACGCCACGGGACCGCCAATGGGCGTGCCGTTGATCGTGAAGAACTCCTTCCACTTGGTCGTCGCTGCGAAGCGGAAGATGTAGATCCCCGCGACGCACCCGATCACGAGCAGGATCAGGATGACCACAAAGAACTGGGGCGAGAGCGTCAACAACCGACGGACACACGTGACAACGATGCGATGATGAGAGAGCGCCCGAGGATCGATGAGAGTGACAGTGGCGCTTCATAGCTACACGCCATGAGATAGAACACGGAAGCGACAAGCACATTAC
This sequence comes from Globisporangium takayamanum, assembly GCA_023333735.1. Classification (NCBI taxonomy): domain Eukaryota; phylum Oomycota; class Peronosporomycetes; order Pythiales; family Pythiaceae; genus Globisporangium; species Globisporangium takayamanum. The sequence continues at coordinate 4,533 of JAASFL010000407.1, forward strand.
GTACGAGCGAGCCCATGATGCGGCGGAAGCGCTGCTGCGGGTTAAAGTACCGCGTCTTGGAGCCATCGACGGGTGACGTGATCTCTTCGCCGCGGAACTCTGGTCGCTCGACCTCTTCGTCTTCAAACGTACTCATGCCCCACTCGAGCGCGAGCACCGAGTTGTAGCGCTTCCAGTACTCATAGTAGAACCTAGTGTGCGTACGTGTGTGTGAAGACAGACAGACAGACAGCGCAGCAATGTGCAGACTGTGTGAGCAGCAAGCCTCACACAAGTCACTCCTATCGACACACCACGTTCGCAATACACAACATACACACACAAGTGTGTACGTACGTGGACCAGAGCGCCATAAAGAGCCCAAAGTACGGCACGAGGTTCGAGTCTGCGGTCTCTTGCACCAAGACGCTCACGAACACGAGGATGCCGACGAGCGATGGCGCGATCAGCCACGTCGTGTAGTGCCCTGCCGTCCATATCAATCAACACACACACACAGGAACGCCAAACAGAGTGAGCGTCACGCTCCGTGCCGATATGCAATGCGTCAGGACCAAGCACCAGCACTAAGACGCGGGAGACGCACCGAGCCACGCAAAGTACAGCCCAACTTTCTCGCCAAAGTAGTCCTTGATCGCCACGAGCGGTTGTCCCCACGGCGCAAACTTCCAGCTGAACCACTTGTCCTTGAGCGCCGTGAGCTCCGCGAACTCGTGCAGCGGGAACGCCGCGACGATGCACTCTTTCGCTTGCAAGTCCACGAGGTTCAGCGCACAGCCGCCGTCGCTCACGTACGACTTGATGATGTTGAGCAGCAGCTTGAGTCTATGACGTTAGACCCCGCACAAGAGCACAGACCACTGTGTGAGCGCAAAGCAGATCGACAGCTCGCAGCAGATTGCAGTGACTGAACGGCATACGCACCGGTCAACGCCACGGAACGGCGCTTTCTTCGCGCCGTACTTTCGGTACGCAGGCTGCAGACGCGGGTCCACGTCGTACTGACCACATCCAAGAACACATCCACGAGACCACGAGAGGCGACGATTGTGAGCTCCCAAGCAAGAAGGATCGCCAGTACACCAGCATATATACACACACACACCTTGGCAAAGAGGTTCTGGAACGGGTCGCGGTGGGAGATGCGCTTCGAGTCCTCGATCCGAATCGGCGCAATGCCCTGCTCCGGGTACCCGATCTCGGCGATCTTGCGGATCTCGGCCATGTCAAACTCGACCTTGTAGTCAATGCGGTCGGCCTCTTTGCCGAGGCGCTCGAGCGACACGCGGAGCTTGCAGAACACGAGCTCGCGGTTGACAGAGTAGAACATCTTGGTCTCAATGCCGCCGCCTGCGAGCTGCTGCAGGACCTTGCGCATCGAGAACTCCTTTTGGTGGTCCGACAGCTCCGCGTTCTCGTCGTGGACCTTGAACACGAGCGCGTAGTCGAACGAGTAGCCGTTCTCGCGCTCAAAGTCTTCGTCGAGCTGCACGCGCACTTCCTTCGCGCCGAGCGACGCGTTCAGCGACGACCCGCGTCGCGACACGGCGGTCTTGAGCGCTTTGAGGCGCATTCCAGGGTTCTGCGTCGCCATAGCGGGTTACGTTGCTGCTCGTTGCTTTTGCTTCACTTGCTGCTCTTGCTCTTGCCTCTTGTGTCGTCGAGGCGAGCTGCCTACTACGGCGTCTGCACGTCCAGGCGTCGTCGTCGCGTGGTGGTTTTTTCTCCTCTGCTCCATTTTCGTCTCGGCGAGCGCGCGACCGCTGGGTACAATCGAACGCGTTGTGGACCACACACACTAAATCAGAGCGATCGAAGCGCGCGGATTGGTCAAAAATCAGCACATCCAAAATCGGGTACAACTGCTAGGTGACCTGCGAATGGCTCGCAATTGAGCACAGCCGCCTGTACATCAAGACGAGCAAGCAAGCGAGAATGGGACGAAAGCGACGACGATCGCAGCACCGCGATAGTAGTGGTGACGCACATCCGACAGAGGCAGTCACTCCAACTGCGGTGATCGAGACTGCTCGTTGTGATGCTAGCGACAACAGCGCTCGTGCACCAGTCGCGAAACGCCAAGCGACCGAGCCACAGCTCCCGCTCACTCCCTTCGACCTCGCAGCATTCGTTCGCGACGGCTTTGTGCTGCTCCCGAACGCGTTCTCGCCAGACGTAGCAGCGCAGTGCCGCGAACACATCTGGGAGCGGCTCGCACACGACGGGATCCTCAAAGACGATCCGAGTACGTGGGTCGAGCGCCATGGCATCCCAGGTCCGTCAATCTCGTGAAGCTCTCTGGCTGTCACTGGATGTGTGTCAGTGTGTATGCATGACCATTGCGTGACGACAACATGCGCGATGAACCCTGACCACCATCTTCTGCATCTGCTTGTGCGTTCGCTGCTGCTTGTGAACAGAGATCTACAACGGCGACGACGACGCAGTCTGGGACCACGTCCTGACATCAAGCCGATTCACGCGCGCAGTCGACCAGCTCTGCGGCGCTGACGCATGGGAGCCGTTTGGCTGCGGCTGGTGGATGATCACGTTCCCGAACCAGTGCACGCCGCCGTGGGACGCGGCTGGCAAGTGGCACGTCGACGGTGCGTCGTATCAGCACCACATTGACAGCAGAGAGTCGGGACTGCTCGCGATCATGTGCTTCTCAGACGTTGCGCTGACCGAGGGCGGCACTGCACTCTCAGTCGGCTCGCACGTCCCAATCGCCCAGTTGCTCGCTCAGCACGAGCCGCGCGGACTCAAAGGAGGCGCTGTGAGCTTCCACGCGCGCTCATTCCCGCGCAAGCGCGTCGTCGAAGTGGTTGGCAAAGCGGGCGACGTCATGCTCGTGCACCCGTTTCTCCTGCATGCGCGCAGCAAGAACCTCGGCCAGCGCGGCGTCGACTCGGTGCGCATGATGTGTAACCCAAACATCCGCCTGCATCGCAAGATGAACTTGAACCGACCGGACGGCGCGTACTCGCCCGTTGAGCAAGCGATTGTGGATGCGCTAAAGACCGAGCAGCAGCACTTGCAGAAGTAGCGTTGAATGAACTTGTGTCTCGCTCTACGTATTCAACGATCGACTCGAGCGGCGCTGATTGATGCAGATCACCTTGACATTCCGAGCGTCTCGACTCGCAAAGAGGTTGACATCGTGCACCTGGATGGATGTACATCGATCGCGTTGCGTCAATGACCACGATATTCAAATGCACTTGAAGCTCCCGCTCAGCGCACAACCTCGTGCGAGTAACGTACGTTGTTTCGTGAGTTGCGCGAAGCGTTGATCAGCGACGCCGAGAAGACGAGTGCAATGAAGACCCTGCGATCAAGCAAGCAAGTCTGTCGTGTGAGCAGGCTATGTGTGTTTACACATTGCACTCGACAGCACGCACCGCTTTGGAGAAACAGCGTCGCCAACGCGCTTGACAATGGAGCTGAGGTAGCTGTCGTGTAGTGCAGAAGCAGATCGATGGATGGATAGATAAGATCAGATATCAGTGATCCACCGGTGCAAGCACTGTCAAGGACGTGAACACACCTGACTTGCGTCGTCTGTGCGACATCAGCGAGCATCTCGTTCACTTCTTGCATGACTGTTTCAAGTGGTGCGTTCTTGCCGGCGCGTTGCAGTCCGTGCTTCTTCTGGACCTTCGCTGGTGCAGTGGCAGTGACAGTCGTGCGCTTCAAAGTCTGCATCACACCATTTCATATGACACTCAGTCCCGATTCAACGTCGTTTGCAAACAATCACATCACATCGCACTGCTGCCGTACCGAACGATTGCTTCGCTTGTCAGTGCGCTGCGTCAGCTTTGGCGCCTCAGTACTGGCAGTGCTCGGCAGATGGCGTTCCGTTACACAAGCCTGCTGCTGATCCTGAACGTGATCCAGCGCAAGTTCAGCCTCGCTCTCCATGGACTCGTCGTCGACTGCACATGCTTCTGTCGAGTCGGCAGCGAGGATCCGTCGCAGTGCAACGAGATCCACTGACGGATCCAGGAGACTGAGGTGGAACTTTGGCTGCGCTCGAAAGTGCAGCAGCTTCTGGCGCTGTCGAGGTTTGGCTGGTGCGTTCGACGCTGGTAGCACAAGTGCCTGTATTCGCAAACGTAACGGGTTAATACGACATAGAGAGCAAGTGCAAGTGCTATGAGGTCAAGAGGTCATGCGATCATGTGCGTGTGTGAGGCTCGTACCGGAGCTCGCTTTGCGCGCTGCTTCCTACGTGTCCACATTCAAAGAGACGAGCGCTGTAAGTTCGTTCTGTTGCGTTGAGCTTCAACAGAACACACACGACGTACGGACGCGAATCGAGTTGCAGCTGAGAGCTTGCATCTCGTCGAGCGACGCGCTTCGGCTTGAGGCGAGCGAACGTGGCGGCGGGTTGCTCGCTCTGCTGGAGCAACTCCTGCTCTTGACTCACAGAGCGAGAGCAAGGCTGCACCGGGTCGTCGGCATTTGCCACGTCAAGTGAGGACATCCAAGAGATGGCTGGACTGCTAGCACTTGTCCTTTCGCAATCCAGCTCGATGGTGTCTGGGAGTGCGTGATCCTCTTCATCGTCACCAGATTCTAAACACAGTGAGTGAGTTGTTGACTTGAGCAGCAAGTGCAGACCATGCACTCAACATCGACATTGCACGAACCGTCGAGCTGATCTTGATCATGATCGTCATCGTCGTCATCTTCCATTTCATCTCCCTCTTCGTTGCACTCTGTGTGAATGAAGTCTTCGATGAAGAACGGTTTGATCGACTTCAAGCACGTCTGGACTGTCTCGATAGCACGCGAGCGAGTGAGTGAGTTGGAGCGGACACACATATCACAACACTGAGGTCGCATGTATCTCGACGCAATCAAGTACAAACAGGGTGGTGGTGCATGACAGAACTCACGGAAAATCACTTCAGTTGATCTCGTTCTGCCACCGTCTTGATCACGCTCGCTAGCACTGCCACCAGTGCGCGCCACTCGCTCGTACTTCAGCATCGGTCCTTGCTTGTGCTCTTCAGTCTCGAGACGCAGCGTCTGCTCTGCCGCAAGTGTTTGCACCATGCTGTCGATTCGCATTTGTGCTGCTTCGCCGGCGTGGTTTGTGCACGCACAGCCGAGCGTCCACTGCGACACAAGCGCGTCGATCGAGATCGCGTCACTGGCAATGAACGCATATATTGCACAAATATCAGGATCGATGATGAGCGCCTGTATGCATGCCAATAACAACGCCAAGCGATAGCAAGCTACCGAAACGTGCCTTTCCAGCAGCGCCAGTGCGTGTAGTAACTCGTCCAGATTGAGCTCGGGCTCGCACTGGTCAAGCTTGGACTTCGTTGTGCCTGCACATGTTCAGAAGCTTCTAGTTGTAAGTCCTCGCAAGTGCAGCACAGACACTTGATCGAACACATCAAATGATCGTGTATGTACGCGTATCGGACTGCTTCTGCGCTGTGTCGTCGCTGTCGCTGCGTTTGCTGCGTGCGGTGAGCACCTGCTCGTCCAAGACCACGAACACAAAACAAGCGTCAGTGGACTGCTCCATACGCGCTGTTCATACTGCAGCGACTGCTACCACATGTTCGTATCGTACGGCAGCGCTCTCTTCGAACAGCGTGTGTACTTGTCGCCGAATGATCTCTGCCTCCAAAGACTACGAGTCAATGGCACTGTCGTAACACCACAGAGAGCGGGCGAGTGCTCGCGTTCGCACCAAGACGCAAGTGTACGTGCTGCGATCGCGTCCAGATCTCTGTTGTTCCCACCATGACCACGATCCCATTTGTCAGTCTGCTGGACTACCACATACACACACACTTGAGATCCAGAGCTCGCGCACAGACGGTGATGATACACACGCACCTTGACGCAATGCCGCCGAGTCGTCTGCATTGCCGTCGTTTTCGTCCATAATGTCGCTGCGACTTGTGTATGTTGCATCAGCGCCACTTGCACGACTTGGACGATCGTCTAGTGCGTATTGTCGCCGCGTCGAGTGCGATGCGAGAACCAGCTGCTGGAACGGCGCAGCCACGAGCTCGACGTAGCGTTCGCAGAACGGATCTCTCACGTGCCGTCGCTTCTCGACGTCGTGCTCGACGCTTGCAACGAGTGCAGCGAGCGCTGCGTGCTCTTGCTTGTCGGACGTCATCTCTCTTGCTCTCTTGAGCAAGCGCTGCCCTTTTGTGCGAGTGCGGAATGCGGAATGGTCAGCGCTGGAGTTGAAGTGCTGGTGTGCATCTGTGACATGTGAAACGACACACACTCTGTTGCTCGACCAGCTCGCGATTGACTTGCTTTCAAGTCGCGAGAGTGCAATACAAAACAACAGCTGATGATCGCTCTTTGAAAGCACCATGAAATGCCTCCAATACAAGCCTCATTTGGCGAAGATTTGTTCTTCTTCGACTTCGCTCACTCCCCAACAACAGCAGCGGCAGCATTCGTCAACGTGCTGCTTCTTCGAGACGACGCGAGCCACGCCTAGCGACAACAACGACCATCACGACAATGCTGCGTCCACTTGCGTTTGCGAGTGCGATCTTCGCTCTCGTGCTTGCGCTATCGACGTCGTCGAGCTCGGCTGCAGTGCTGCGCGTGCCTGTGAAGAAAGTCGACGACGAGACGTTTGCCAAGTCGCTGCTCGCCAACATCCGCAGCCTGCACCGCCCGGATGTGTGGCAGCCAGCGTTCCCTTCGCCACATGCGAATGAGCAGCCGCTGACGGACCACGCAGACGTTGTAATCCGGAACTTCCAGAACGCGCAGTACTACGGCGAGATCTCGCTCGGCACGCCTGCACAGACGTTCACAGTGATCTTTGACACCGGCTCAAGCAACGTGTGGGTCCCGAACCGCAAGTTTGGGGGTCACCACGTGTACGACCATGACAAGTCGTCGACGTACAAAGCAAATGGCACGGAGTTCAAGATCCAGTACGGCAGTGGTCCAGTCTCGGGCTTCTTGTCGCAAGATACGCTCAGCGTCGCGGGGCTGACGATCGAGAACCAGGACTTTGCAGAAGTGAACGTGACGAAAGGGCTCGGACCTGCGTACTACCTCGGCAAGTTTGACGGGCTCTTTGGTCTCGCGTTCGACACGATCAGCGTCTCGCACCTCAAGACGCCGTTCCACCGTCTCGTGGACGAAGAGAAGCTCGACGAGCCAGTGTTTGCGTTCTACTTGGGCGACAAAGCGGACGGCGAGCTCACGTTTGGTGGCACGGACACGAAGCACTACAAGGGCGAGCTCGAGTACGTCGATGTGACGAGCGCAACGTACTGGACCGTGAAGCTCGACGCCGTGGAAGCGCACGACCAGAAGCTCACGACTGTGAACAAAGCGATCATTGACTCGGGCACATCGCTGCTCGCGGGCCCAAAGGACCAAGTCGCAGCGCTCGCGAAGCTCGTTGGCGCGCACAAGTTCATCATGGGCGAGTACTTGATCAGCTGCACGGACCCTGCGCCCGACATTTCGTTTGTCTTGAACGGCAAGACGTACACGCTCACGAAGGACGAGTACATCATCAAGAACGGCCCGATCTGCCTCTGGGCGTTCATTGGACTCGACATCCCAGCGCCAGCCGGTCCATTGTGGATCCTCGGCGACGTCTTCATGCGCAAGTACTACTCGGTCTTTGACTGGGGCACGGACTCGCGGAAGCCGCGCGTGGGCTTTGCGCTCGCTGCGTAGACGCATAGGGATCGACTACGAGGCTTCAAGGCTCGTTCCTTGTGCGAAGCTTGGGCACGCTGCTCTGTTGCCCCAACTGTGTATGTGTGAGAGACGATGATGCTGAAGAAAAAGGAGGAGAGAGAGTATGATGCAATGGACTCGCACGTGATGCGTCGACATGTGCAGAGGATGCTCGAGTCGAGTGCCTAGTGTGTGTGTGTGTGTTTGTATTATGTACATAGTCTCTGCTCACACGAGCCACGACGCACAGGTGCTCGAGTCCACAGTCCGAGCTGTCGGTCTGTCAGTGAAGCCACGACGTGAGCGATCCGACGAGAAGCGACGGCTCAGAGTCAACTTCTTCGCCAGCAGCGACGGCTGCACTGCGCAGCGTCGCGACTTGTCGATGCAGCTGCGCTGCGTCTTCGCGCGACACGAGCATCACGGGGATGAGCACGCGCGCACCGACTCGACGCTTGTCGTCTGTGAGCACGTACTGTCGGTCTGGATACCGCGCTTTCGACGTCTTTGCGTTCACAATGACGACACCAGCAGCTCCTGCGCGCTGCAGCCCCAGCGCTTTCTCAGCGAACGAGCACACGCCGCGTGTGACAACAACGATGTTCCCTGCGATCTGCGCTGCGTCGTCGGGGGCGATCGTCGCACAGGCGTTCCCAATGGTCTTGGCAAACAGCAGCAGTGGCGCTTCGACGTGTGTCTGCGCGTCAATGCGCTGACCAAACGTCGCGGGCCACGCCACGAGCGTCATGACGTGGACGTCTGCGAGCCGCACTGAGAGTGCGATCTGCTGCGGCGGCGGTGCAGTTGTGGCGTCCGAGAGTGGCTCTGTCTCAGCTAATGACGCCGTGTCCTGCGTCTTGAGCTGGACGTTTGCGTTCTCGCACGCGCCGTGCGGTGGCGACGACTGCGTCTCACTGTCGCGCGCAAACAGCGTTGTGTCGAGCATGAGCAAGTGCCCTTCCGTGCTAAAGACGACTTGCGACGACTTGAGCGCTCGGCTCCTGCGCGTGTGACGACACTGCGGGACTGACGCATTGCGTGCGCTTGAGCTGTTGCGCAGCGCAGTCGTGTTGTGCGGAAGCGCGAGCGACGGTACGATCACGTCCGGGTCGTCACTAAAGAGCAAGTAGAGGTACTTGACTGTCTCAGACAGGAAGTAGCTGTCCATGCGGTCTTCGACTGTGAGCGTGTGGATGTTCCCGACTGCAGCGTAGCCGCACGCGACTCTCGAGACGCGCTCAATGTCCTGCAAGAGCTTCCGTCCTATCTTGAGGTACTTGTCGTCGCGCGTGGCTTGGTACAGATGGTACGTGCTCTCAATGAGCTCTGGTCGCAATGGCGACGTGCGTGCCCAGCTGATCACACTCCCTTGTCCAGCGAGGTCAAAGAGCTCGGGCATGGCGCCAAACTTGTCCCAGAGCCGAAAGAGCTGGTCGTGGCTCTTGATTGCGCTCGAGACGTCGCCAGCGAGCACTTGAAGGCCAGGCCAGAACGCCTGGAGCGCCGACACGCGACGTGACCGGACGTACTGCTTGCCGTAGTTCATGTCGACTTCAATGTGCACGTCGTCGTGCTTGATGTGCGTCTCGACGGCGCTGTAGCTCATCGTGAACATCTCGAGCCACGCCGCGTTGCCGCTCACGACGTGATACTTGAGCAAGTACTCAAAGAACGAGTCCAAGCCGGCGCCAATGCCCACGTGCGAGTGGATCCACTCGCCCGATGCGACGTCAATCGCACTCCCGAGCAAGTTGAGCTCGGAGCGCCGGCGCCAGAGCGCGAGGACTGCATTCTGCGCCTTTTCTTCAAAGACTGGGAGCGACGAGAGACGCGAGAGGTACGAGAGCTCAACGAGCAGTGACCCTGCTGCGGCCGGGCACGTGAGCGTCGGGGTGTCTTTCACAACGCCGTGCTTGAGGTTCACGCGATGCAGCGGCAGTCCTGTCGGTGTATCGAACGCTGGCAGCAAGCGCGTCCCGAGGTCGACTGCGAGGTCCAAGAGCTCGCCGCTGTACTCGTGCGCGGTCATGATGCCCAAGTGCTGCGGCGACGCAAGCATGTGCGCCGACACGAGACCACCAATGACGCGGATCGTGCTCTCAAACACCGACACGGTCACGTCGCGATCGAACGACACGTGCTCGATCACGAGGTGCACGGCGCGGACAAACTCGTCGCGGTCGCCGACGATTGCGAGCATGTCGAGCGAATCGATGAGCGTGAGCGAGTAGCCGCCGAGGACGTCGTCGAGGTCGCCGCGCTCGCGCTTGTCCCACCGCCGTCCTTCACACGACAGCGGCTTGAGCTCGTCCCACGGGAACGCGTGGTCCATGTAGTTCCTATAGCCGTGGTAGAACATACTGCGGGCTTGCTGCTGCCAATGTTTCTTCTCTGATGCGTGCATCTTCGCGTCTGTCGTGATGTTTGTGTGCAAGAGCACGAGCAGCGCGGTTGCGAGCACTATGTAGACACACTGCATCGCAAGCGAGCGACGTCGAGCGCAACGTGACATCAGCGACAGCATCGCCTAGCGATAGGAGAAGTACACGTCCACGCGTGTGTGTACGAGCAGGCAGGCAGCGCAAGTGTCGACGTCGCTGTCGTGCAGAGCTGCTCGCGCTTCACGCTGACTCGTGCACTCTCGCGCTGTCTCCAGCTCTTCCGCGATCGAGTCGACGAATTAGCATAAAACCATGTTTTTACGGTAATTCCGACCTGATGCGCATAAATCGTACCACTTGCTCAAACGCCACGAAGCGCACACGAACGACAGCTTGGACGACGCGAATATGCTGCGCAGGAAGCCGTCGCGCGTCGAGGACCGCGCGGACGTGGCCGACGAGTACGAGGCGTACTTGGCTGCGAAAGAGGAGCGCAAGCGCCAGCAGACGCCCAGCAGCAGCAGCGCCACCACTGCGCGCACTGAAGACGTGCCGATGCGAGACAGCGACGCAGCAACTGCGACTGCGCGACTCCAGCAGCAGCAGTGCAACGCAACGCGCTCGCGCATTGGATTCGGTCATTAGTGCTCATGCGCATTGATGCTCATGCAAGTGCAAGTGACCAGCTAATCGAGACTGCGTGACGTATCCACTCGCACTGCGTTCGTGCAGGCTGGTTCTTCTATACCAGCGCTGCTAGATCACCTTCTTCTGCACGATCACAGTCGCGCGACCCCAGCTCATGGCGAACTTCTGCTCCAACACGACCTTCCAGCACTTGGATGGAAGTGGCTTGGTGATCGTGACAAAGTAGCCCCCGTCACTCAAGGTGTCTACAAGCACGTAGCGTGTGTCAGCCACGACTGACTCGCCTGCTCTATCACTCTCTGCTGCGCGTCGCACCTGCTGCTGCTGAGATCGCTTGGGGGAGCTGCCATAGCGCAAGGACACATCGCCATCACGTCAGCTGACTACCACACACTCCATTGTCTTGAGTGTCAGGTACAAGACACGAGATGCCATACACTGTCGCTAAAGCACGTCGAGTTGCAGACCACGAGCGTTGCATCGCGCCAGTTCGCTGCGTTCGTAGCGTCTGCGCACGCAAAGCCGACGTCGACGTCAGCTTTCGCAGCCGGCAAAGTATCGAGCATCTTGTAGCGCCAGTGGTCGAGCACTTTGAGCGCAATGCCGTGGAGACCGTCGAGGATCTGCCACACTCAAGCATTCGCACATGAACCGACTCAGCAAGTCTGTCGAGCGACCAACCATGAGCAACGACCCACTCGCTCGGACAAACCTCAATGCCGCAGCACTGAGAAATCATGCAGCAGCGCGGCTGCGAAGACCTACATGGGCGTATGTGAGCTCAGCTCAGCTATGGGCGCTAAGACCAATAGCGTGTACATGAGCTAGCAGCAACTACAGAGACGCACGACTTTGCCGCAGCCCGAGCCGAGGTCGTAGAAGTTCCCGCTGCGGTCGAGCAGCACGCCAAACTGCGTACGCATCTGCGAGGCAGCACCAATACACATACATCCACACTATTGAGTCTCGACTCATAGCGTACGCTGTAGTGCATGTAACGTGCAAGTCCTGCTGCACGCACCAGCTGAAAGAGCTCATCGAGTGTCTCGAACGGGATCTCGCCGTACACGAGCGAGCGATTCGGCAGCTCCTTCGCCTCGCGCTCGAGACGCGACACAGTCTTTGCAGTCGCCTCTGTATATGCAGCAAAGAGCTCGGCGTGCAGCTCGTGCGCGTTTGCGACTGCAATGCATGCATGTCATGAAGGTCAACCAAATGAACGAAGGCGCGAGCATGATCACACAGCAAGACGCACGCAACATGCAAAGCCACGACAGGACAACAGCGTAGTGTCCAACGCCGCGAAAGCGCACCCACAATACAACAGACACATGTGCACAGTCATGTATGCGCACGTGTAGCGCACCGACAGTGAGCGCCTCGCGCGCGACAGCAGCCTGGAGCTCGTCGCCGTTCACATCCACGCGCGCAGGCTCTGCATCCATGCTTGCTTGGTGGTCGTGTCGATTCGCACTTCAAGACTGGTCATGACTGCGTGTTTGTATGCGGTCTTGTATTCTGGTGTTGACCACTTGCACTCCCTCGTTTTCTTCTCGCTCGGATTCACAAACAGCGCGAAGTGCTCCCTCATCATTTCCCAATTACCAAGCTGTTGCTGCGATCAGGAGCATGCACTCGAGCAACAGTCTCCTGCCGCTCTCGTCACGCCAGCCGCGCCACAGCTTCAGCACGACGTCGAGTGGAGAGAACCACATCGGGAACATGTACACGCCGCACTCGCCAATCCAGCGCGACGACGAAGACACGTCAAAGACGCGCAAAGCGAACAAGGCGCCGAAAACGTGCGGACAGCGCCTCTCGAAGCGCTGGTTCGCTACTGCGCTCGTTGCAGGGCTCTTGCTCGGGTACTACGCACAGGTGCTCGTGTTCTTCTTGCACGTGCGCATGGGCTTCACGGGCGAGATTTTGCCGACGTACGAAGTGAGCCGCACAGCAAAAGGCACGGCGTCTCTCATTGAGTTCACCAAGCGCGTGATCTTCGTGTGCAAGAAGACGAACTGGGACTTCATTGGGCTCATTGCAACACCGCATACCGTGCTCTTTGCACACTCGGACGTGTACATCCCACCGGCGCTCGACGAGACGCTCAGTGTCGTGCGCCACGACGGTGTCGATAGCTACTTGAACCTCCACAACAAGACGCTCACGATCATGAGCCACGTCCACCGCGACGATGCGCGGAACCACTTGCTCAAGCAGGACGAAGAGGCCGTTGTGTTCTGGCCGCACTACTACCAGTGCCTCAAGAAGTGCAAGAACCTCGCGACGTGCTACGCCGGCGACATGCACGTGAACATTGGCGGCGCGTCGAACACGAACTCGTACGTCTTTGCGACGGGCGGGTCCTACTTTCTCGGCAACGACCTGCTCAAGTGCTTGCTCGATGCGCCGGTGATGGTCGAGCTCGACGGTCTCGACTACGGCGAAGACAAGATGGTCGGGAAGATGATCCACTACAACAAGTGCGCCGTGCAGTACGTGAGCTGCAAGTGGTTCAACAACCGCGAAGTGTACTCGCCACACGCGGTGCTCAAGATGGTCAAGCAGTACTCGGTGCAGATCAAAGACGACACGGTGCTCCTGAGCCAAGCCGAGCAAGACGAGCTGGCCAACACGAATGGAGGCGACGACACTGAACCAGGCGAGCACTGAGTGCGAGTTAGAGTACGAAGAGCTTGAGTGGCGGAAATGCCAAATAGATTTGGAGTTTGTATGCAGAGCTCTCATGGTCAAGTGTGTCATTGTGATGAGCGACCATGGCAAACCACATGTGATGCGCGACAACGACGACGACAACAGCGCCACTTGCAGCAGTAGCAGCACTTGCACGTGGTGCACACGCACACGCTGAGCTTGATAGCAGGAGCACTGTTGTTGTGTGGGTTTCGTTGTTTTGGCTAATTCGGCATCACGAACGCGAAGCGGCGCGCGACTCACTCACACAGTCTGCTGGATGCGCGGCGCAGAGAACGCATCGACTTGCGTGCGAACGACGACGACGACAGCAACAGCGCTACAGATGCACACACGTTGCTGCCCTTGCGTCGTCGTAGTTGTTGCATCAATAGGAGCAGTCCAGCGCAGTGCGAGTGCACAGGGATTCGACCGTGAGCCAGAATGGGCTGCGGCGCGTCGCCCATGCAAAAACAAGAGCCCGCGGAAGCAAAAGTGGCGCCGATGCTCGGTCCTGGCGCCAAGTCGACGCGCTCGCCGCTCACAAAGGAGCAGATCAATAGCCGCATCGTGTGCTCGCCCAAGACTGTCAAAGCCAAGATCACCGACAAGCTCACGGTCCAGTACGCGTACGTTTCGCAGCGCGGCTACTACCCGGACGGTGCGTGCTTTGTTCCTACAGATGTCTCGATGTGTGTGTTGTGTGTTGTGTGTTGTGGAGCGCTGTGTCGACTCACTGATCAACAATGGCGCCACTGACGCTCTCTCTTACCCACGCTCTCGCACTTGTGGCGCCACCAGCGCTCGACAAGCCGAACCAGGACGCGTTCACGATCATCCCGACGTTCAATGGCGACGAGAGCAAGGTGTTCTTCGGCGTGTTTGACGGCCACGGCACGACTGGCGACCTCTGCTCGACGTTTGTGAAGAAAGAGTGTCCCGAGCGCTTGATCAAGATCCTCGAGAAGAAGAACTGCGCGTTCCTCGAAGCCTACTCCAAGTCGTTCGAAGACACGAACGCCAAGCTCCACGCCTCGCGCATTGACGACAGTCTCAGTGGCACCACGGCGATCTCGATGTTCCTCGACGGCGACATGATCCACGTCGCAAACGTCGGCGACTCGCGCGCAGTGATCGCGACCATGAGCGAAGGCAAACTCGTTGCGCAGCCGCTCTCAGTCGACCAGACACCGTATCGATCCGTACGTCATAGCAGCGTCCTGAGCAGTCAGGACCGCTGTCATCATGATACTGACAGTGTGTATGAATCGATGAATGGACTCTAGGACGAGCACGAGCGCGTGCGACGAGCTGGTGCGCGCGTGCTCACAATGGACCAACTGGAAGGCATTGCACCGATCCACGACGTACGTCCTCATGGCTCGATGCTCTTGGCGCCCACTCCTCAGCTGATCTAACACACCACCGCTGTGGTTGATCTGTCTGCGACGATGCATACAGAACTGGGCAGCGAACTTGAACGACTAAGTCGATGAAGACGGCGACCCGCCGCGCATTTGGTCGCCGTATGGTGCGTTCCCTGGCACAGCGTTCACACGGAGCATCGGCGACGAGATCGCAGAGACGCTCGGCGTCATTGCAGCGCCAGAGATCACGTCGCTGCAGCCCACAGAGGACGACCGGTTCGTCGTGATTGCGAGCGACGGCGTCTTTGAGTTCCTCACGAGTCAAGCAGTCGTCGACATGGTCGCGCAGTACGAAGATCCGCTCGAAGCGTGCCACAAAGTCGTCGCCGAGTCGTATCGTCTCTGGCTCACGTACGAGCTCCGGACCGATGACATCACAGTCATTTGCATTCACTTCAAGTTCACAGGCGGCAGTGGCGACGCGTCTGCGAAGCGCTTGCCGCGCCAAAAGAGCGACTCGCGCTTAGGACAGCAGCAGCTCCGTCCCGTGCGGCGCGGCATGTCGAAAGAGAAGCGCCGCGCGCAGATGCGCAAAGACATGGCGCAGATGGTCAAAGAGGAGGACTTGGCGTACAAAGTGAGCAACCACATCGGTCTCAAGCTCCCAGCACTCCCACCCGCGACTGGCATGTACTTTGCTGATGATGCGACTCTGCTAACGAGCTCGCTCGCACATGCGGAACAGCAACTCGCCATCGTGCAGCGGTACTGCGTGGCGTCTGGCGCGAAACTCAACATCAACAAGA